>JANHFL010002285.1:40255-62413 GCA_032468155.1 Oxyrhabdium leporinum
GGTATATTGGATTAATATACTGATGTAAGAGTATTGTTTATAAGTTGTAAACCGCCCCGAGTCTTCGGAATGGGGCGGTATATAAATGTAAAAATAAATAAAAATAAATACGCTGCAGAATACTCTGTAGAAGAGCCAAGTAGGCCTTGGAAAAGATATTCAGATGCTGTGATGCACCTACAAACCTACAAAAAGTGCAAACCATAATATTCCCCGTGACACTCTTTGGAAATGAAAATTGGACTTTGAAGAAGCCGAATGGAAAACTCAAAAGAATCCTAGATAGAAGATGGGAATTTATGAGATTCTGACAAGGTGGGATCTCGTGAGATTCTGCCTATCTAGCATATAGCTCAGAGAGCATGAGGGGGTAGTCCTCAAAACTACTTTGCAAACTGCTCATAAAGGCCAGCAGAGGGATCTTCTGGTCAAAACCGAAGAGAGAATAATGCTTCTGGTCTGTTTTCCACAGATACAATAAGTAAGAAGAAATAACAGCTTTGCTGCTCTTATTGGCACACTGTAGGCTCAAATGTGGACTTGCAGCCATTCCCCATTTTCTGCCATCAGTGCTCCAACCATCTCATTTGGCACTTCATCTCCCAGAGGTTCTTACTAAAGTAACAGTGTGTGCGCACACACACACACACACACACACACACACCACTTCCAGGGCAGCTGCTCTAGGAGAAGTCATTTGGGCACAATCCCATTGAGAGCCCTGGCTGCTTCTCTGTTCCTGAGTTTAACCAAGTAACCTATGGATCTGCCTGCTAAAAGCAGGATTCAAAATAATTATTAACAAATAATAAAATAAAATCACTTTAGCATGGTCAAGTTTAATTTGTAAATACTGTTCCTTTTACAATAAGGATTTCAAGAGGAAGTTATATTTAGCATCCCTCTTCTTAGATGTAAGCTCTAAAGAAAATTTATCCAGGCCAAATCTATGGGAAGTCTTTGTTCTGCAAATATCAAGGTCACTGTATCAGCAAAGAGAAATCAAGTGATTGCAGCTAACATGTCATGATAATCATAAAGCTGATATGTGACAAGCACAATTACTTTGCAAGGCTCACTCACCGGTTTGGAAGTAAGATGTTGCAGATTACTACTCTGTTTCACCACCAGCGACTCTGTCGACCTCAATCTGCACTTTACAAGACATAAAAGTGCAGAGGTGTCTTGGAATAAAGTACTAAACTATCAATTGTTTCACCCATAGCATATTGTTTCTTGCATAAAAGGGAGCCAAGCGGGATACTTTACTCAGTGGTGTTTGGGTTTTTTTGCCCACAGGAAAAACTTCACTACACAGTATCCAAGAGAAAAGATGCTCATGAGATGATAGATTGCTGAGAGAGAAAAAAAGTGACCTGGACCACAGGTTGGTGGCTTCCACTTCTGAATGTTCCAGTGTGTCTATGTGCACTTTAAAAAATGACACAACTCCTGGAAAATTAGCATACCTGGAAGGGAGGCTTTAATCTGGCTCATTTCCCCCCCTCTATTGTTGTGAATTGGAGTTTGGCTTTCTTTGGTTTTCAGTGTATAAAAAAATATAAACGCTAAAAGGACCATAACCATACACATACGCATCACACACATACACATCACACACACACACACACACACACACAAAAGGACACTCTCCCTTTTAGTACCTCAGCAAGCATGCTAGGATCTCATTCCACACATGTGCAAACAAGCCTAAATGCAGAAAAGCAGTTCAGAAGTAATTTTCAAAAATGAGACTCAGCTAACTTTATGTTCGTGTAGGCTACATTATGGGCTGTGACTTTGGTTGGACACTATCGATTCCCAGATGCCTGATTCACAAGTCAACCACAAAAATCTTAGTTCCTGCAATCTATTCACAAGAAACAGCTGTTTGGAGTACAAGTGGATAATCTCACAACTTCTCTCTTTTTTCAGAGAGACTTTGTTGGCCAGAATTCACCTATCTTCATTGCCATGTCATCCCTTTTCTTCCAGGACATCCATTTTGCCCTGAAACCTCATTAGAAAGTATTTATTGAAAGGTTACATAGAAACTCAGGGAGACGAAATGAGTCCAAAAAGTAGAATCCTTATATTCTCTTCTTCACTTGTTCACAAAAGTTCATTAAATAAACTTTTAAAGTGTGAAACCATTGAAACATATTCATTTGAAGCTTCTTAGTGTAGTACCTTTATGTTCTTTGGCCAGAACATTATAGATACTGGCTACTTTACTTTCAGCTTTTAGCTTTTGCTTGAACAAAAGACCGTGTGTATATTTCGCATTATATTTGTCTAGCTTTATTACTTTATTGTTAGATTTCTACCCCATTATTGCTTAAGGAGCTCAAATTAGTGACATTCAACAGAAGCCCTGTTTATGGCAGAATAGTGACTTATGTCATCGCATACATACTATGATTATGTATTGCATCTTTATCTGACACAAGTACATGGCTTACAGTATTGCACATATCATCACTTGTCCCCTTATAATGCCTCCCCCTCCCCCCAATACCCATGGTTGAAAAACTAGGGATTTATGGCCACAGCAGATGTGCCAATAAAGTTTCTCTTGAGTTACATAAAGAAGATTTAGAAAAAAAGTAATTTTTACCTGGATCATAATGAGGAGAAAGAGAAATAATAAATCTTTCTTCCCTCATTTCTAATACTCTGACTCTTCTATTACTTTTTTTAAAAGTGTGTTAATTACATTCTCAAAATTCATTTTTCATCTGAAGTAACCCTTATTTTCATTTATAAAATGGAAACTGTGTTATTATTATTTGAAAAGCAAAGATTGTCGGAATATATCTGTGAGGGAAAAATGTACACACACACACACACATACACAGAGGGAGAGAGCCCTGGTGGCTACAGTAATAGGAAAGGAAATTTCTTAGTGCAACAAAGTACATAAAGTATTCAGAATAAGCCTGATTGAATGGTCATTTCAGTTTTTCAAGAACTTGTTCCTTTTAATAGTAGCTCTATTCTGTAAATTATTTAAAAAGCTGCATATAAAAAAAAAACCCACATTAATTTTTCTATTCAATTTTCTCTAACATGTATATCTCAGTACACAACTTTCCTAAGGTAGATATTTTCAAATATGCATTTCCTCGACTTGTCTTTTCTGTGTACAAATTGTTCAGCCAATAACTGCATTGCAAGATTTGTATTTCAAGCCTCATCGTAGTTTGGAGACTATATATTTGACTGGTGGATTTAAAATGAATCAGAATTCTTCCTTGTCCCTAAAACATGGGTGCAGTTTTTAAACCAAAGAATTATGTGCATCTCTTAACAAGATGCCTGCTGAATTGCCTTTCTTCAGTTGAGGCCTTTAGCATGCATTTTCTCACACCCTAGTCCTAAAACGAGACATAGTCACTATTTCTCACATATTTCCACCACGGTGATTACTGTAAACTATCCCGAAGCTGTCATGGAGCAGAAGACTGAATGAGATATAAATAGACTAGAACTAGCTTCCTTGAATTAAATATTTCATTAGCAACCTCTGATCTTTCTCTTGTTAATAGCATGTGGGTGCAATGAGGCATAGGCTGGCAATTCATGCAGAATTGTTGGCTCCTGCATTTCATAAATATGGTTGAGCATGATGTTTAAGGAGCAGAGGTTGACTCAAACAAGCTCCAACAGCTTAAAAAAGTATATCTAGTGGCTTGCAGCCATGCAAGCTCAGACCTGTGGGGGCTCTGAGGAGGTTGAGAGACTTAATAATTGAATGTGAAGATTATTTATATCCTTCCTGCGGGCTGATCTAGCATTAATCAGACCCTGATTACTTTCATAGCAGTGACTTTCAGTAATAGAATAAATGGCAGATTACAGAGAGTGCATTTTGCTAATATTGAGCTACTGTCACTGCTTTTGACATTCTGGAGAGTATAATAATCCAACCTATCAATAAACCAGCTTTGTTATCAATGTCAGCATCAAGATGGAGCTAACCTAGCACCTAAATAGTAGGATTGTTATTGCAGCTCAAGGTATTAATCAACTACAGAAAGTGAGAAATGGAAGGACCATTCTATTCCTTCAGGAAAGAATAAAAGCCTTAAGACAAGTCTCCCTGAACTCCACTGAAGGTGTTTTATGAAATTATGTATCCAGCTGAATTGTGAAAAGATGTTGAGAGCATGGGATTGTCTTTAGATGGAATGATTAAACACCAAGGTAACAGATAATTTGTGTATTTAACGCACGCATTACTAACTTGTTATGCACGGAAGCCAAGATACATTTCATAGTGATGTTGCATTCGTGGTTTCATTTGGGAAGCATTTCAGTGCCAAAAAACAACCTCTAGAAAACATGACCAGTTCTTTCCCATTTGATCCAGATTCAGCAGGTGCATCCATGCCATGCCAGAGAAAATGAAAATAATTATGCAGTTTCTAAAAATCATTCAAAGATTGAAAACGTAACATTTTCAAGAAGGAACTCTCCTCCTATTTAAGAGTTCTCCTTTGAGACAAATATCTCTAATTCATCATTCTCTGTCCCCTTGAAAAGATTTGTAGCTCTGACCTTAGTATGTTGATATTGACAGAAATTAAATGGAGGTGGATCATTGGCATAACAGGACTAGATCCTGAAAAACCCTCTAGATTTGTAATGTAAAATTCTCCTCAACCATGTGGCCTCCATGGGGAGCAGTAGTTCAACCAGCCCAAAAGTTGATTTGAAAGCTGTCCCTCACATTGGGAAGGCTTCGTTTAAAAAATTACAAAAGCAAAAATCGCTTCTCCCTTCTTCTTGCCCAAATGGTTTGCCACTACTAAAGCTCTGGAAATTGTGGAATCTCCAATACTAGAACCCTATATATAAGATTGCTTTTCTGTTGTCTTCTGCTATCCACAGGCTCTAAGTGGAATCTTCCATCACTGTACAAAAGTTGCAGAGAAATAACCATTTGCCCTAGTGGCCAATAAATCTGACCGTTGAGAGCATTTCATTCCTGTTTGGTTTTATCTTCACTGGCTTCTAGCTTGCTTCCAGTTGCATTCAAAGTCCTGATTGTAGAAGTCCTAATTTGTTTAGAATTGCCTTTCTACTTTATGAATCTTCTCATTCAAGAATGACTTCATAATTTCTCTCATGTTCTTCTGGGTGATTTATATGATAATGAATTCAGTTTTTGGGATACCATGGCCCAAAAGAGGCATTTCATTCTACCTTTAAGAAGAGTCTATTCCAGACTGGGGTTTTTTTCTGGAAATTGTTTCGAATGGTTTGAAATTACAATATTCCTGTTGGATTCAATTGAAGTCAAGCTGAAGAAATGGTACCATGCAGCCTACCTCCTAGGTAATCATAATTAAAAGAAAAGCATAAAAGCATAATATAGTCTCAAAGTCCATTTTTCTTCAGATATGCCCTATTTCTGTGCTTTCAATATAGAAGGTTTTTTAAAGCTTTTTTTCTAGATAGAGACTGTTTTGAAACAACTGAAGATGAGGTAGCAGAAGAGAATTCAATAAATCTATCCCAGCTGCATCAATCTGTGCTCTCACGTCTTTGACTGATCTTAATAGATGGGTGGACTATTATGAAGGAAGACATCATTCTGGAAATGTCTACATTTTAAAGATCTTTAAAGTCAACCATGGTATTCTCAATAGCAAGCACATTCTCTTTTTCCCACTTCAGTTTAATATCAGATCACCACGCTATGAAGCAGTGTTTGAATTATATTGGAGCATACCTGCATATGAAGTGAATTATATTATTTGGGTTATAAAGGGAAGTAAGAATCATTATCCCAAGAAATAACAGAATTGGAAGGCAAAAGATGTGAACAGAGCTGACACCAACACTATATAGGGAAAGCATGCGGACCAAAACCTCCCGAATTCTTTACTAACAGAGGCCATACCTTTGTGTGTGAAGCCTGGGACAGGTTCTGACTCACGTGACCACTTGGGAGGAGGGGACCTGGAATGGAGCCATTGGCTACTATTCGAAGCTGCTTGCCCAGTTGTGTCTTGAAGCATCAGGGAAATTTTCAGGAAGTTCTCCCTCCAAGCCTGAATTGGATTATCTTTAAATCTCATCTTTCTTTAGCCAAAGTCTTTCCCCACATGCAACCTTGTTTCCTTCTGTTAAGTTTGCTGATGGACAAATCTCTTTATATTATTTCTTCTAAGATTCCATTGGGTTGGAAAGAATAAAAATAGGAAGACAAACTCAGAAAAATCAAGATCTGCAAAGCTACCATAAGAGAAGCCCTTCATAAGGGGGAAGGACCTTATTTTTATAGACTAGCTGGATTTCCAACTATGCTCTTCCTCTCTTATTTAGATGCACCAATGCAGTTTGTTCATTTTCATTCTCCCAACTTAATCGATTATTTAATATGTGAAGGATTTTTTAATGGTTTATGAATGGACACACAATAGCTGAGGGAAAGCAATATGTCCAAGGCTGCAGGTCTGGAGTAGATGAAATCTAGACTTCAATGTGAGTATCACCCCCACTTTCCACATTTTCTCAACCAGGTTTTCTCTTGCCTCTCCCTTCTCACCCAGTGCTGGAAAAGAGCAGATCATTCTTGCCAATGGTCCAAACAATATATATCCACAGGGTTTCTATAATTAGGGCAAGACATCTGAATGGCAGGAAGCTGAGAAGAATTTAGCTGCCCTAAATTCTTCTTGGATGCATATTTCAAGAATATGTGTGGTAGAGCTATAATGAGCATGATCTGGGAGAAACGAATTGTATTACTTATTAGAAATGGCAAAATAGACTGAAGAACAGTTTGCTTTATTTCACGGCTCAGATTTGACCACAATTCCATTCCAGTCAGAAAGACCTTCCCAATATTCATTAATTGAAGCCTAATTTAAACAAACACGACTACATTCTCTCAATCAAAATTAGTGTATGTATTTTGCATTACTATAATAATGTGGTCCCATAAACCACAAATTGCATTGGAAAGGAATTCTGGAAGTGATCTGTCAAAACAGAAGGCACTGAATTGCATCATATGGTCCAAATATTTGATGGAGTTTGTTCTTTTAAGTATTCCAGAATCTGTGGTCATTATAGATGGAAAAAAGCATTAAACTATATGTCTCTTCGTGGTTTATAGCCTATAATGAGCGAAGCAGGCAACACAAACAGGTGGCAATTTTATTTTTGTTTTTTGTTTACCAAAAGTGTAATAACTGTTAAAGGGTAATGCAAATAAGAAACCAACAACAGATTGTTCCATCACTGTAATATAGAAGTGCATTTTATTTCTTTGACCATAAAGCAGAACAAAATAGTATATGCTGTATTTTCCTGGGCTGAACTGTATATGTATATAGACATATCAGAACTATACAAACTTCAACAAGAATTATGAAACGATAAGCTGGACACAAACTGTCAACTTCCATACGAGCTTATTTGTATCAAAACATCTGGCAATGTCAAACTGACATGTGGAAACATTCTGTTCAAGTGCTCTAAATTTAAATCTGAGAAAAGTACCTTTCTAAATAGACTGAAAGTTGTACCACACAACAAAAACTGCACCCCGCACAAAACCATACCTAAGCCATTTTCTTTCCCTCATCAATTGAATATATTTTCTCCTACTAAAGTCCTTCCTTGGTAGCTGATCATCTTCTGGCTATCTGATTACTGGGCACTAGACCAAGAAGAGACAACTGTAATTTTTAACATTTCACATTTTAATTCCAATAATTAGAACTGAGATTTCAATTTGTATCGACATTTTCATCCTGAGATTCCAAATAATCACTCTCTGACATTCATCTTGTAAATTTGGATTCCAGGATAAAAGTTGTGAATCAGATAGCAAATGCCAATTAAAGGATCGGGTTTGAGTTGATGCCCTAATTTCCATCCTTCACCAAGCATACACTACTTTTTATGCCTTACTTGTAATACTGGAGTTACTATATAGCTTTTTTTCCCTACCAGGATAATTAGACAGCTTCTCCCAATTTATTTTTATGTTATGGATAGGATCCAAGTAGCAGGAGTTTCCATAATTCCAGCTGGAACTTGAAATGGGAATGGAACTAAACATGAAATCTACAAGACCTGAACTGGTGCCTGGTAAGGATTTGGATGGAGCAAAACAAGCTCAGATTAAATCCTATCAGCATGAATTTGCTATTTTGGTAGTAACTTTGGAAGGACTGGATTTGCCCCCTCTAAAAGGACATGGTTCATGACTTGGAGGTCTTCTTGGATGCTCTTGGATGCTCTGTACAAACAACAGGTAGAAATCTGGCATCTGAGCTTCATCTAGTATGCCAGTTTGGGCCATAGCTGTATCAGATCTAATTAGCCTCCATCTGGAACTGTCCATGGAAATGAAAGCTGGAGCTGATACACAACAACCAGACTGCTGACAGATCACTCTACTTGTGCAGAATGACTCTGATTTTAAAATGACCGCCTTAAATATGTGCAGGCTTCTGTGCCCAATTCAAAGTCTTGATCATTGCCTATACAGATTTATCAGGCAACATCTTGGAAAAGCTGATTGTGCCAATCCAGTGTGAAAATGTCTGGGAGGTCAGTTGAGAAGACTCTTGCACTTATTGGAGAACTACATAGGGCTGGGATGAAGACATACACCACCCCCACCCCCCATCATGTTTTCCTCCATGGATATGTTCAGCATTACCTCTTTTTGCATTATACAAGCAGGTAAAAATGATATTGTTCCAAGTTGTCTTCAGTCCCAGATGATTCGGAATGACTCTTACCACAGCGTCTTTAAATAGAAATAATTTGTTTTACTGCTATTGAGATTCCTTCTGCACTATGTTGTTTGCCACTCAGAATTTGTTAGGACTGTGGGAAGGGGCTATAAATATTGTTACATAAATTAATTTGTGCACATTGATCTCCTATTACAAGTGGTTTGTTCATTAAGCAGTAAATGTAAATAGATACTGACTTGAATTTTCAATTTTCAATCATCATTTAAAAAGGGACAGCTACTCTGTTGACTCTTTATTAGGTTAACAAAAAGTTAACACAATTTCTACAACATCAACATTAAGCACAACATCAACATTAAGAGGAAGGGAAGGTTAGAAAAAGGTATACCAGATAAAAACATCTTGGTTTTTTTTCTTCTCTCTTCATAACCAAAAGCTTCAACATGATGCTTCACATTTCTCTGTCCTAGTTGTTGGCTGCCTCTCCCTGGTTCAGAGAAATTCAGAGTGCAATTGCACCATTTCACTCAATTTTTTATGACTTATGAAAAAATAAAATATAGACCTGTACTATTTATTGCATACATCCATAGCAATATCTAACTACACAAGAAAAACAACAACAATCTATCTGAATAGATCAAGTCCTTGATTTCATCAGTTACTAGCCAAGCTATTGGCTTACTTGCATAGCATTCCATGTTGACAAATTTGTAACACGCACACACTGGTTTGAGCATTCCCTTTGTTGCGGGAAACTTGGATTTGAATCCTAAATAGTTCCTACCTGACCGATAGAGGTCCTTGGGCAAAGACCCTCTAACATTTCACTTGCCTAGTTGAAATATGAGAGTGACCTGAACTAGGAGTATTATAGCCAGCTCAGACATTGCCTGGGTTAACAATCTGATTAGCAACACATATTGGTGAACCAGGACAATGTGATAATATGTGGGCTATTGGAACAATCCAAACTTGGATGAGACAAGAGAGCCCAGAAATGATGGGATGCTACTGCAACAGTAGACTTTATGAAAGGGGATATAGGAAACATATGGATGGACAAAAGACCTGCATCATACTAAGTGGGAAACAGCTACTTACCCAATGCTTCAGCATAACGTAGAGGTAGTTGCTCTCATAACTTGAGACACACCAACTACACATTACATTCCAAACTCAAGAAGACCTGGAAGAAAAACTGGATGGGCAGCCAACAACACCTGAAGATGGAACATCATTGCTGCCCCCTCCATTTACAGAGCACACTTGGTAATGTGAGGCAGAAGCTCATGGATTAAGTAGCTACATTATGGTTATCCCTCAACACTCACACACAGACACACATGCACGTATGCACACACATATGCACACACACAATGTAAATGTCTGACTACAACAGAAATTCAGTTGCAGTATGTCCTCCTGAAAGGCAAGTTCTCAGAGAACACCCACACATGCACGCATGCTTCAGACTTTTCCCAGCTAGTCCAAACATTTATGCTGACGTCAGAAAAATAAAGCAAAATAAAGCAAAACCAAACCAACACTTTTTCAGGGAACTGAAAAAGCATGATCAAAGGTAAAACTCAATGCAGAAGCAAATCATCCTTGTCACATAGAAGATCCCTGATTAAATTGTTACATTTTTAATTTTAAAAAGATCAGACAATTGATGGTGATGCAGCTAGAGTAGACAAGAGTAGATTGGGTAGGCAAGTAGTAAGACTATTAGAACAAGGTTGCAAAAATCCAAAAGCCCAGTAGATGGCAGCCAGGAGCTCTCTTTATAGACTTCTCATGATCCTCTGGATTTCTGCAGCCTAAATCCAAGTAATCTGATAATTTGCAGCTGTTTGAGTTTCCATTCAGTCTTTCAAACAAAGCAGAATACTGAAATATAGAAAAATAATGTTGCTTCTTCTGATACTGGTACTTTCATGATTCTTTCATTTTATTTGAAATCTCCTGTCACATCTTCACCTTCCTCCAAGGAACGTTTGAAATTCTCTCTCTGAATACATAGAATTATCTCACTTTATGATTATATAACATATAACCATAGAAGAAAGTTGGAGCCAAGATCTACATACTGTTCTTGATGGCTGAATGGAGCATGATCAAAATTCCTTGATAAAGAGCTTCACCCAGTACAGTATTGGCCTCTGCCTTTATGTCCAGGCATTCTACATGCTGCTGCTTTCCATCTCACTAAAACTTCTTAGCTATTCTGGTTTAATGCAATTTTGCTAACATATTTAATTTTTTGTCATTACTTGACATCAGGTGTTAATTTTTCACATGTTTCAGGTGTAGATGAGAAGAAGTTATTCAGTTCATATTTGAAAACGATTGGAACATATTTAATGTTGCACTTTCCAATCAATATATGAATATGAGTATGACTATATTCAGTTATCCTGTGAAAGTCTGATTTCTGAAAGTGATACAACTTTCAGGTTCAAAATTAAATGCAAAATGGATGTAGTGGGGTGAAATATGACAAAAATAGATACACTACTTAAAAACAACATACAGAAATTAAGTTCTTCAAAGATAAATGCTTGAAAACCATTTGTACCCAACCATTTACTAGGAAAATTAACACATAAAAGAAATGCAGCAAAAGGTATATTCTGTCAGATACAGAAATAGGACGAACGTAAAATAGAAATGGATAAATTCTTCGAGGTCCATTTTTTTTAATGCCCTGGGTTGACATCTCTGTACTATGGGAAAATCTGGAATTCAAAATTTAAATTAGCCTGAATTATACTGCTTTAAGTTTTACTTAATTTCCATGTATATTTGAAATTTTATGTGTGCATATATGTACTTATACACATCCCAGTCCAAGTTTCTGCCTTTTGGAGAAAATAGAATTACACATATTTCTGTGTTGCCTATTTTGACAGCTTGGCACAGATATTGAATAATGCTTGGTGGAGGAAAATATTCTCCTTTTACTTGTTTCATCTCCAGAAATCTCTACAAGGATTGAAAAACTCTGTTATATCACTATTGTTTTCCCCCTTCTCTGCAAGATTATTTTTTATTGTGCCTTCTGTTCTTTTTAATTGCCTTTTTCATTATATGTAATATGTAACTGCCAGCTTATAGTTGACCATAAACTGTATACATCCATATGCACACACCATTAGAAAATGCAAAACCCTTTATCATAAAATAAATCACAGAAGAGTAATGATTTTATTAAGTGTGATAAAATACATTTCCATTTGCATATCATTCATGGATCTTTGGAGATATTTGAAATTGATCCCATGTATTTCAGAGTGCAAACAATATGATATAACAGTTAGAAATGCCCCCTTACAAAAAAGCTCAGATATTAATTTCCCACAAGCAATTAATGTTGTTTTGACCGCAGCTCAATCACCCAACCCTTCACCTGTATGATCCTTCTAGAATTATTTTCTTACCAAAATCACTACCTCAATTAATTAAATATTACCATTTAAAAGAAAGCGCCTCAGTTTGGATGAAAGCCAGAACAGAGTCCTAGACTTTGTTTGGGCAATACTCATAAAGCCAAACTACATATCTTGTGCAAAATTCTTACAGCTGCTTCTTCTAAAGAAAAAAAGGAGTGGGCGGGGAGTGCTATCCTTCCCTGCCTGCCAGTTTCCTATTACAACTTCACTCCTACTAGGATGCCTAAAACATATGGTGTCCAAGGCATGTTGGAGCTGCACCAAATGTTGATGTACCTAGAACACCCCTCGGAGGAAAACTGGAACCAAGAGGCTTTGATAGGAGAAGGTTAAGCTTCTTCTCGCCTATAATTTGCATTTGTTTCAGGTCTCCGATACTAAGCAAAAGCAGTTTTATGCGTTTTATTACCTATGTTGTAATGGGTCATTTCATTTGGTCCACAGAAAGAGAATTACTTAGCTCTGAGGTTGAAACCAATGCTTCAACTCCCCCAAATTTTTTTCTCTCCAAGACCCAAAGGTCAAGCTCTTGGATGCTGATGCAGAAGAGAGTATTGAGCTCAGCAATATATTTTTTGATAAAAACTAGTTCTGTCCAATCCATATCAATAAAATGTCCCAGAGGAGAAAATGTTACCAGTCATTTGGAAACTTCAGCAGACTGTTTAGAAATATCTTCAGCCTTGGCTATTTTAATCTACTGTCTTTGTCAGTGCTTCCATTTCTTTTCCTGTATCTTGTTGTTGTTCTTATTTTAAATCCATTCACAGTGTTTGGTAATGGCAATATAAGAAAAGTCCTATTTGATTAGATCAAGGTCCATTTAATGTAGCATTTGGCTTCACACCATAGCTAGCCATGTGAATTGGCCAGCTGCCACTATCCGCCCCTCATTACTGCTAAGGAATGTTTTTCTGTTATTACTTCATTATTTGGGGAGACATACAGCCATTATTTCTGGACAGAACTAAGAGCAAAAAGAAAAGTCCATTAATTTATATAAGGGCTTAGTTACCTTGTACTGTCCTCTGTATCTTTCATAATCTACCATTTTGAATAGTTGGCTTCTTTTGGAGGATTTTAAATCAGCGTTCCATGCACAAATGGATAATAAGGTTTTATTTTGCCAGGTTTCAAAACACAAGTATTAGAATCCTATTATTTCTCACTAGATTCTAAAGAGGAGGTAGTCCTCCACTTACAACCATTTGTTTAGTGATCATTTAAAATTACAATAGCACTGAAAAGAGTAACTTATGACTGTTTTTCACACTTATGACTGTTGCAGCATCCTCATAGTCCCACGATCAAAATTCGGGTACTTGGCAACTGCCATCTATTTATGATGGTTGCCCGGTTCTGAGGTCATGCGATCTTCCCAGTCAGCTTCCAACAAGCAGTCAATGGAGAAAGCCAGATTTGCTTAGTGACTTAACCCTTAACAACCGCAATGATTCACTTACCAACTGTGACTAAAAAGATCATAAAATGGAGCAAAACTCATGTAACAACTGCCGTGTTTAGCAACAGATATGTTGGGCTCAATTGTGGTCGTACGTCAAGGGCTACCTGTAGTAAATGAACTGAAGCAACAGTTACTTTCATTGGGTCGGTTCCAGAATTATGGTGAGAAGAACTACACCTACTGTATTTTGATTGTAAAAAAGAATAGAGATTATTTTCATAGTTTCCCATTAATTTCCTCCATATACCCAGAAATTGGCTCCAGAAAACCTGTTTTGAAGGATTTGGTGGCATAATCTTCCTCACTGATGTGGTGTTAGAATTATTGGATTTCAAAAATGGAGACCAAAGTCAACCTTCAGTCATGGGAACTCACTGGGTGACTGAATCAATCGCCATCCCTCCGACCTGTCTATCCCATGCATATTTTCTTGTAATCAAAATTGGAGGGGGGAGTTCTATATAATATATATCACTTTGATCTTCTGGAGGAAAGGCAACATATCCATCTAAACCAAAACAAATAAGACAATTTAATTCTTTATTAAATATTGTTCCACTCATCTTTTATGATATTCAGCATAGTCTATCTATGACTTTAATCCCATTTTATCTTCAGTATCATCTTTTTAATGTAGATTAGTCTATGAAGCAGATATATGCTTCATTTTTTCCCCTCAAGTGAGTTTTATACTTAAAATTGGAGATGAAATGAAGTCTTGTCTATGAGTACCCTACACTAGGGATGAGGCAAACATTTGCATATGTGTTAAACTTTATAGGAAACCAATAATTCACTTGATGATGCCATCCTCTTAAGGCCAAGAGTTTTCCCTTTGCTTTCTTGGACAAATAGCTCTGCCAAAACATCTGCCATATAAATGCAATAGGTAGGTTTCTTTGCACATCAGAGTAAAAACCAGATGCAAACTGCCACATCACTTCAATCTGCAATTCTGCTTTGTACTGCTCAGCAGGTCTTTTAAGAATTATACACATCCTAAAATGTACCAAGATCTGCTCAGGGTCAGAATCAAGTTACTCTTGCTCCTCATTTAATTGACACCATCACATCACACACACACACCCCACACACTACAAAAATATATTCAGGGGGGGGCAGGTTTCTGAGTGGGGGATGATTTGACAATGGCACCTGATGGATGGTAGTCCAGGGTGATTTTAAATTCAGCACTTCATTCAGAAGGCTTTTTAGAGTAGATGGCTGGTCAGACAAAACATTTGAAAGACACCAGTGGGAAAATCGGCATGCTGAGTTGACTTTCTCATCTTTTTCTTTGTGTCATGTCGGGAGATGAGCAGAGGAATAATAAACGTCTATTCACATTTGTAAGCAGAACAAACTTTTTGCAAAAAGCATTTGAGCTTTTTACCCATTGAATGATAAGCAAGGTATGTTATAATGTGAGCTTCCTCTTGTGATTTCTTTTGAAAGAAACAATCATTGTACATCATCTCCCCTTGGAGTTTGTTAAATGCTCTAGCACTCTCTTCTTAGCTTGCCAGAGGCAAGCTATCCCTGCTGGGAACCTATATGAAAAGGGAGGGAGGGAGAATATCCTCATTCCATAATGTATTTTTTTTTCTAGTTAGAATTCTTATAAGCTTTTTTAAGAAATGATTGTGGATAAAGAAAAACTGAGTAAAAATAGAGAGAGCAAACAATTTTCAATTTCTTCCCACCTGCCACTGTGGATGATCTATGAAATCACTCCAAATATAAACCAGTAATAAGCAAAAGGGTTAAATAATTAAGGAAGTAAATACACTTATAAGTTAAAATGAAGAAATAAGACACTTCAGGTTTGATATATTGTCTCAGTGGGGGCATATATTATCCTCTATTTTGATGTTATTTTCCTATTTAGGGTGCTTAGTTTCTACACATTTTTTAAAAAATACATTTGTAAAAGCTAACCTGTTCATTTTTTCCCCAATATACTCCCCCCCCTGCCCCCATCTATGCCCTCTAGTGTCTCAGTGAATATCTGGAACCCCAGAAAGTCTCATTAGTCTCTAGTGTTCTGCAGATAGTATTGTTTTAATACTTCTATTAATAACTCCCATTACAAAACTTTTTATTTGTTTTGATTGTGAGATCTCAAATTAGTTCCTGGATCATGGACCAAGCTCCTATCATGAACTCTGAAATGAGCTAATATGACTCCCAAATTAAACTTTGAAAGACAACCAGTTACCAGAAAAGATAGTGGATGGCTGGCAGAGAGGCTATCTCCTGTCCAATCGTCTAAATTTTGGGGGAATAATAGAATGCGATGGCAAGGATATCTGTAGGGTTGGAAAACCACGGAGGGCTACTTCATCCTTCTACATCCCATTGCAGTGAATGGGATGAAAGGAGGAGAGACCGGAAAGAGAAAGATCAATTGGATGGCATGAAATAAGAGCAAAGAAAAATTCACATAAAATGCCTCTACTCCTCCAAAAAGTACCATAACACACAATGTATGTAAATGTATTTAAAAATATCTAAAAAGGTAGTCAGGCTTCTAACTCTACTCATGGTCAATCCACCTGAATAACAAGGCTTACCTGGTAAAACAGACACCTGTTAGGTGACGGGTGAGCAGCTTACTCGTCAGCTTCTTTCCAGGTGGCTTTCGAGGTTTCCCGGGGCAAGCACACCAAACCAACTCTTTTTCTCTTCCTCCCCGCCCCTCAAGGATCGGATGCCTGCTTCATGCTTGCCTCTGTCAAATGCTGGAGGTGCCACGCGTCCTCCGAATCCTTTCCTCTTACATAAGTAGCTGCCCACTGCTCGGGTGCTGAAAGCTCTTGATTTGCTTAGCGTGCAGGCAGGTCCCTCGCTCGCTGCGATGCTCGCCTATTTGATTCACACTTGAAACTCTGACGACGACGTGGATGTCAAAGCAGCTTGCCACGCATTTATTACCTCTGCGGGGAGCTGTCCGGAACCAGGGTGCTGCAATCAAACTCCCCACGCAGGGTGTCGGAGCACAAAATATTCCCCCGCGGGAGCTGTCCAACAACGTGGTGCTGAATTCTAGCTCCCAGGACAAGCGGTCTTCACTAGAGAAGGGTGCTAGGTACAGTGCTCATGCAGTCTCTCGAAACAGTTTTTCTTGCCTGGGATACTGTAGCGATAGATAACAGCGAGGGGCTCTCATCTTCCGTGAGACTGATTCTCTGTGCTGGGAGTCAGGCTCAGATTAATTCATAGAAGCAACTGGGGGAGGAGGATCAATGTGCCTGCTTAGTGATTCTGAGGATGGATCACAATATAGATATTAAACTAAAGGTTCGTTTTTTAGACTGAGTCAGGGAGTAGCACATGGTTAGACTAAAACACTTCACAGACCTCAGACAGGTGGGTGTTGTTAATCTAAAGCTGTGAAGGCAAACTTGCCTATGCATTGCTTTCAGGGCCATATATTTTAGAAGTTATAGAGAAACTAAACAGGAGAGAAATATAGAAAACATTGGAGATGACATGCAAAAAACAAACAAACAAACCCTATCCAACCAAAATCTGGTGCCTTGTGGCAATCTTCCTATGCAGCAAATGTGAACCTAACAAATTCAGGTTCCACTCAGTTATTCAGAGAGAACTTTCCTTTTAAAATTTCTTTATGGTGTGAATATTTCTGCCACTTAATTTCATGATCTGCTCCAGGCCTTCTGCATGTATGATATGTCTTCTTTTCTTGTTTGGACTCCCAGATAATATGCTGAAATTTAGACTTCAGATAAGAAATCCCCCCTCTACTTTAGAAAAGTGATAAAGCATGGACATAAATTTTATAAAGAAGACTAATGGCACTTTCTAGATTGTGCTAGGAGACCTTGAGTTGCCCCAAATTAATGGGGGGAGGGGGATAATTTAATTAATATAATTACATCCCAATAGGGGGTAAGACTATGATTTGGAATGAATTTAATTCACTAACTGGCACATCAGGCTGATGATGTGGAAAAGCCAGTGATTCTGTTGACTTGCTCTTTTTCTAGGGATAGTTTGTGTTCAGGTCTGACATGTTTTCTCCCTTTCCTTACATTAACAACCACTTTAATCAGCCACTAATTATGTGCTATGGGGAAACAGTTCATTCAGCAAAACATCTTTCTGTTTCCATTTTTTAAAATTGAATATCTTTAAATAAGCAACTCCCAGATGCATTAGACTAGAGCTCCCATCATTATATCATGATATATTTTGCAACTGATGCTGCTGTTCCTACCTCAACCTCTTTCACACTGTTTTTTCCCCTCATAAGTGGAAGATGCTGCTAGCAGAGACCAGATTTGACAAGTGCTGATTTTGTCTGTAAGATTATCTGCTATTGAGGGCTGTATTAACTGAAAACTGTGAAGACTTCTGAAGAAAAATATGCCAGAAAAGTGAGAATTTTTTTAAAAAACTATGCATGGAACTTATGCTGACTAATTATTAATAGTTTTCCTTTTACAACTAAACCAGTGACCAGCCGGGCACAGTGTCAGAGCAAATGAAATAAACTAATTATGGATTTTATTACAGTGCTTCCTTTTCTTTGCCCCAAATCTGACAATAAATTTCAATGGATGACCGTATAATCCCATGCCATGAAAAAGAGAAAATCCTTTATCTATCCACTTTTGTCATACCCAACCATAATTTTGTAAAACTTTAGAATATTTTTCTTAGTGGTTCTGCATTATTTTTTTTTATGGAAAAATGTTTCAAATTCCCCAAATTGATTTTATTACCTTTCTGGGAGGCACTTCCTTGGATTGGTTCATTCTTTTGATGAGAAAGTGATTGGTTTCAGTGGTAGAATATTTGTTTTGTTTATAGAAGTTTGAGTATTCTACTCAATGGTAGAGTATTTGTTTGCATGTAGAAGATTACATTTCAGATTTCTAATTATGGTTGTGAATGACTCCTGTCTGAATCTCTAGAGAACCACTCATCACAAACTAGATAATTCTGATGTAGATGGTTTCTGACTGGTTTCTTTTCTGAAATGGAGCAATCAGAACTTTATTCATAATATCCTAATGTGATAGTACTAATGGTGTATACAAAGCCATTGCAATACTGCCAGGTACATTTTCCACCCTTTTCTATAAGATACTGCACCAAATTTGCTTCCCCCACAGATTTATACTAAGCTGGTTATGATGCCAAGATATTTTTGTGGAGATTCATAGGCATTTTAAATGCCACCAACAGGAAATTGAAGGAAGGAGGATTGTTGTACTGGGCACTGTATATTTATACTGAACCTTAATGTCATTTGCCTTTATTTACTTGCCTATGAGCCATCCTTTCATAACATATTGCAATTTGTCTGGATTTTGTCCTACCAAAATAAATTAAGGTATCTGCAAATCTGGATACTTCACTGCCATCCTATACTATAATTTCACATAGAGAGAAGGATAAGATGGAATTATTTCTGGGAGATCACAGATGGCTGTGAATTCTTCTCTGCTTCTGTAAATTCATTATGTCTCTAAGACATTTTTAAGAAGTCTGAACAAATTGCTAAATGCAATAGTTTCCAATCAGACCTTTCCTTTAGAAAACTTCCTTAAGAACATAACACTTTTGGCCTTATTAATATGCATCTTCTGCAGCATCCAAAATCCTTCCAAATATGAGTATAGAATAGGTCTTATTATTGGAAGAGACCCTGAATCAGGCAAAGCTATGCTCAACCATGCTGTATACTTTGTGGGAGCATCCAGATTGTTGAATGATACTGCTCAGAAGGTTTTACCATTCTTAACTATGTTGAATTATAGCTGGTGAGAGCCATAATCCTACAAAACTGGAAAGGGATATATTTAAGAGGGCCAGCTTGATATAGTAATTAAAGGCAATGGGGTAGAAAATAGACTATTAATTCTATTCCTGTCTTAAGCAGGAAACCAGCTAGCTGAATTTGGACATTCATTCTCTCTCTCTCAGCCCCAGAATGAATGCAATGGCAGACCCCTTCAAACAACATTACATAGACTTGTGCAGTAGTTGCCAGGAGTGATTAATATAGAATATATACTGAGTAACAAGATATTGAGTGGTTGTGGTTGCTTCATCCTAGGAATTCAAGGTTCTTTACTTGGGTTTTCCCTTCATTTTATGCTAATATCAATATCCCTATCAAAGTAGGTTGGATTAAGAGACATTCATTGGCACAAAGTTACTCTTTGAACTTCCATGGTTGGAGTATTAAAGGCTCATTCTCTTTAATTCTTTAACATTCCTCCTTGGCCCATTTATCACTGCTGAGTGAAAGCCTTTTACAATCACATATCACCATCTTATCCAACAGGCTTGAACCAGTCACCATCTTACACTTTTTCATAGCAATATTTCTATGATCGAGTACTAAATTAGTAGTTGTTTGAAATGAAAAGCACACCCAGGATGTTCACTATTCAAACTTCTTCTGCTGTATTTCTTCCTGCAGCCAATCATATTTAAACTAGATGGAAGTTAAGTGTGATATACTGAGCAATGCAGCCGGAGATGGAAATACAAGGGATGGGGAGAATAAAAATAAGAATTTTGCAGTGTGAATTGTGGCCAATACGTTGATTTGTGATCGAAGGCAGAGCTGCTGGGAGCAATATGATTCAAACTGGAATGCTACCATCCCCTCAACTACTTACTGGAGGTGGGGCTTCAGTCTTCTCTCTTTCAGGATGGCTATGTAAACATTGAAGTTGTACAGTTCTACTTTATTTTTAACACATTTGAAAGTTATTGATGTTATACAGTCAGAAGATTCTGATGCTATGCTTATATTCAGTTATATGATATGGGGTTGTTGTTTTTCCATTGACACAATTACCAATATGTGGTGGAGAAAACCACTTTACAAAGAAATAAAAAGACAGAACCATTATTAACATACCACTCAGCTCTTCAATCTGTGTTAAATGTAAGTGATCATTTCCCAGCTAAAACTATCTCTCTTGTCAGTTCACAATACTTGCCCGCATGAGTTAAATTGTGGACATTTTTCTTGGCTTCCTGGAGTGCTGTACTGTACAAAAGATCAGTAATTGGCAATCAAATTATTAGGGTTCTCTGCATCCAGATCTGTACTTTTAGTTCATTCAACAGGCCCATTAATATCTATACTATTGCTAATATAAATTAATAAAATAGACTGATGCCACATTAACAAAGAATTGTTGCCAATTTATTATAGGATCAGTTTCTGGGGGATTCTGAGACTAGCCAAAGTTAAAAAAATTTTTTGAACATTCCCCAATATACATATACTGTAATAGATTGCCAGTAGTCAAGTTAAATCTTCTGGTACACCTTAGGCTGTCCAGCAGGGGACCTCTTAGCCCTTCTACCGAGCATTTGTCTTTTCAGGCCAGCCTTGGGAAAACTTAAAAGAAAGGTGCTTTAAATCTTCCTTGCTCAAAGCCAGAAATATACAGTTTAACTACCTTTTGTGATGGGGTTGCTGTGAAACTGTACAATGTTGCCCATGGGGAAGGTTTTATTGAAAAATGCTATTATTAAATCAAAAAAGCCAACTCTTTAGATATTAGAAAGGAGTTTATTGGAAAAAACTGAAATATAGGAAAAACAATGGAAAGCAACATTCATATGTACAAAGTTCAGATAAAATCAACCAATGCAGTCCAACTAAATTAGTTACTGACTTTGTGCTTGCAGAGATGTTGCTTTCAGTGCATGTTCAGAGGACATTACAAAGAAGATATTTAAAGAGGGGGGGGAAACAATTTGGCCTCCTGTTTAGATGTTACTGAGCAGCTGATTCCTTGCTCTTCCACCATCTTTCACTTGGAATGCTCAGGACAGGGCCAAGAGACTGTTCTTTTGGCCAATGGAGGAAAATTTTACATTTATGATTATCTGGATTTAGCCAACACTCAGAAATTATTTCATGGATAAGTACGTTTTCCTATACTGATCCTGGGTGAAGTCATAAACTGCAGTCCAGGAGTTTTTTTAGTACCTGTGCCATTGTATAAATGAAATTACATAACAGCATATTTTTTTGAGAAAGAAAAGATGAATTCCATTTATTCAGACCCCAGTCACCTTCCCAAATATGTTAGGGGTACAATGGCTTAGGAGTTAAAGAAATTAAGCTGAGAAGCGGAGAGCCCAGGTTCGAGACCCAAGCACCACGCAATGGGATGAGTTCCCGCTATTTGCCCCAGATCCTGCCAACCTAGCAGTCTGAAAGCATGGAAATGTGACTAGATAAATAGGGGCCACTTTGGTGGGAAGGTAACCGAGTTCCAAGATCTTTGCGTATAGTCATCCTGGCCACATGTGACCAATGTCTTTGGACAACACTGGTTCCCTCTGCTAAGAAACAGAGATGAGTACTGCCCCCTAGAGTCGGACAAGACTGGACAGGAGAAATCTTTACCTTTATTATTTCCTATATATATATATATATATATATATATATTTATTCAATTTATATACCGCCCCTATTCCGCAGACTCGGGGCGGTTCACAGCAAGTA
>JANHFL010002285.1:95824-119768 GCA_032468155.1 Oxyrhabdium leporinum
GACATAATATACTTAGACTTCAGCAAGGCATTCGATAAAGTAGACCACAACCTACTTCTTGGGAAGCTAGAAAAAAAAGGGATAGACAGAATCACCTCCAGATGGATTTGCAACTGACTGACAAACCGCACTCAACGAGTAGCCCTTAATGGGTCTAAATCCACATGGAGAGAAGGAAGCAGTGGGGTGCCACAAGGTTCTGTCTTAGGCCCAGGACTCTTCAATATCTTCATAAACGACTTAAATGAGGGAATAGAAGGGAAACTTACCAAATTTGCGGATGATACTAAGCTGGCAGGAATAGCCAACACCCTAGATCAGCGGTGGTTAACTTTTTTGGCACCGAGTGCCAAAATATGCGTGCGCCCATGCACTGGAAACCGGAAGAGCAGCTCCCTGATGTGCACACACGGGGGTGCTGGAAACCAGAAGCTTAGCGCCCATGCCGGCCACCTGGTCTTCCGGTTTCTAACGCACATGCGTGCGCGAAGACCGTGTGGCTGGTGTGCACATGTGCTCCGGGGAGCTGCTCTTCCGGTTTCTGGCGCTCCCGTATGTGCAAAGACCAGCTGGCCAGCGCGCATGTGTGCACCGGAATCCAGAAGAGCAACGGGCAACAGCTTGTCCGCCTGGAGAGATGGCTCTGCATGCCGCGTCCGGCACGTGTGGCACAGATTTGCCATCACGGCCCTAGAAGACAGGCTCAAGATCCAGGTGGATCATGACAGACTTGAACACTGGGCCTTATCTGAGAAAATAAAATTCAGTGTAGAGAAAAGTAAAGTCTTACACTTAGGCAATCAAAACCAAAAGCACACATATAGATTGGGTGAAACCAGGTTTAAGAGCAGTAACTGAGAGGGATCTTGGAGTCTTAGTGGACAACCAGCTAAATATGAGCCAGCAGTGTTGCGGTGGCAGCCAAAAAAGCCAATGCAATCCTAAGCTGCATTAACAGAGGGATACAGTCAAGATCAAGGGAGCTACTAATACCACTCTATAAAGCCTTAGTAAGGCCACACCTGGAGTACTGCATCCAGTTTTGGTCACCACACTTTAAAAAAGATGTTGAGACTCTGGAAAGAGTGCAGAGAAGAGCAACCAGGATGATTAGGGGACCGGAGGCTAAAACGGATGATGAACGGTTGCAGGAACTGGGCCTGGCCAGTCTAGTGAAGAGAAGGAGGACCAGGGGAGACAGGAGAGCAGTGTTTGAATATCTGAGGGCTGCCCCAGAGAGGAGGAGGGGGTCAAGCTGTTTTCCAAGGCACCCGAAGACCAGACAAGGAACAATGGATGGAAACCGATCAAGGAGAGATTCAGCCTGGAAATAAGGAGGAATTTTCTGATGATGAGAACAATCAACCAACGGAACAGAAGTTGCCTTCGGAAGTTGTGGGAGCTTCATCCCTGGAGGCTTTCATGAAGAGACCGGACTGCCCTCTGTCAAAAATGGTGTAGAGTTTCCTGCTTGGGTGGGGGGTTGGACTAGATGACCTACAAGGTCCCTTCCAACTCTGTTAATCTGTAAGTAAGTAACGTCTGTAAAAAAGTCCACGTTCTGCACTCCTTTTTGCTCACAAAGCTGCCTCATGTCCTGTGGGGATCTCACAACTGCTGCCAAGTGCTACAAATCCTGCAGCCGGACCTGGCCTCTTCCTCGCCTACCGTATTCTGGGATCGGAAGCCTTTCTGGCCCAGAGTTTGCCTTAACTGCCTGTCCACACGCTTGTCCTTTCGAAGCATTTTATCTTCCTCCTTTCAGCCCTGTTGAAATGATGGGAGAGGCCCAAGAGCCTGGGAAGGGAAGCCCCGGGATTCAGAAGGAAGTCCAGGAGCCGGCCTCTTCGTGGCGTCCTAGCTTACGACAGGCTGCGACGAACACAAAGCTTTACGTTTGGGATCGTGGTCTTGAAGCTGCGTGCTGAGGCGGGATAGTCTGCTTGTGGCACCAAAAGAGAAGCCTCTGGGTGATTGAGCTGCTTTTCCCCAAACCGCGTACGTTGAGCTGTGCCTGGCGACCTAGGACGCTTGTGGGTGGCCGTGGCATCTTTTGGTCACTTGAGCCCCTCCCTGCCGCATGCGCTGGATTTGGCCCGTGTGCCGAGTGTGAGGCTCGGTCGGATCTACCCTACGACGAGCTCACTGCGGCTCCGGCTGCCTCCCTTCCCTTTGGGCATCGCAAGGAGAGAGGCTGCCCTAAGCATCGCTCTGCACTGCCTCTGGATCCAAGGCCCACGGCCTGTTCCTCCTTTAGACGGCTTCGCTCAAATGGGGAGGAAGGCCGGAATTGAAGGTGGGCTGTTTGCGATGCTCTTTCTGGATTCCAGATGACTCAGAGAAGCCGTTGCAACGGAGCCTTTTAGCCGTTGTTGCCTTCACCTGGAGTCATCCTACAGAGTCGCTCTGAGTGGATCTACAGACCGTTGGCAAATTCTGGGGACAGTCTGTAGCGTTGCTCAGCTTACTTCGACTTGGATGTCTTGCTTTCAGCACCCCTTGTCCTAAAACGAAAGGTGTGTTTCGGGTTACGCGGTTCAAAGATGGAAGCAAGGTCTGAATGCATGGTTCAAAAACGCCGGAGGATGCTGGGCTCAGTCAGGAAGGAGCCGGTCAGCACGCAGAGCTTCCCTTATTGCCCCTCAAGGTCAGATGTGGCCTTCAGGCGCTTGGCTGAAACTCCTTCCCGGTGCCGAGTCACTTCCGGCCCAGGAGCACTCAAAGATCGCGCTGCTCTCCCAGCTGTGGGGGATCCTGGCCGCAGCAGATCAGCTGGACCTGTCTCGGTCAAGATCCCGGTTGAGTTGTGGGCTAAACTAAGTTTCATCCTTGGTAGGAGCCCATGCTACGAACTGCAGCAAGGACACCGGATCCGTTTTCTTTCTCGTGTCCTTGCCCCGCAGTCAGGTTCTGCTTTTCATTCTGTTTTAGGAGCTCCAGGGGGAGCGCCCCAGCAGAGCCCCTGTGCCTGTCACGCACGCAGCAGCCCTCCGACTCCCTCCACTCGTCTTCCCGGTCCTCTTCCATTCCGGCAGACTCTGGCTGCTCTTGGTCGGGTGCTGGCTGAGGAGCGTCTAGCACTGGGAAGCCCCGTCCCAGATAAACACAGCCGGGCCCAGATCGGGCTTCGTGAACCCATGTGCTGATCCAGACTCATAAGATGAGCTCTGGAGCTTTTGCAAAACGAGGGCTTTTCCAAATCTTGGCAGCAGGCTCTAGATCGGCACCTGGGCATAAATGCCGGGCCGATCCACCCTCCAGCTTGGCTTCCCAAAGGATCAGGGGGCAGGATGCCAGGGAAAGTTGTGAGAGCCTTCTACCTGCCCCCGGAGAGAAATGCCGCCTTCCTCGAGGTAGCCCGGGTCTTCAGAGCCCCCTCCCACTGG
Organism: Oxyrhabdium leporinum; assembly: GCA_032468155.1. Lineage (NCBI taxonomy): Eukaryota > Metazoa > Chordata > Lepidosauria > Squamata > Cyclocoridae > Oxyrhabdium > Oxyrhabdium leporinum. Next base: position 99,211 of record JANHFL010002285.1, read on the forward strand.
AAGAGTGTGCTCAGCCACAGGTCCTCTGGCCCTGCAGGGGTGGCCAGCAAAGGCCCAGTCAGTCCTCAGACCCCACGCTCTGGAGAGCCCAGCAGGCCCGGAGACCAGCCCGCTTTTGGCACCCAGGGCCTTGTCGGCAGCAACCACCCGCTAGGGTTGCTGGTCGTCCGAAGAGCCGACGCTCCAGAGCTGGCCTTGGGGAGAGGCAATGGGTCAGCCAGGTGTTTCTGGCTCTCTCCCCCTGGCGAGCAGGCTGGCTTCAGCAAACACACCGCCATCTGGGGAGGGGATGCAGGTTTCCTGGCCTAGTCCCGAGCCTGGCAAGGCGGCGTTTCATGCCCGTCTCGGGCATCGCTGCTGTTGCTGGGGCTTTGGGGGGACCAGGAGCCCTAGATGGGTGGCCTGCTGGCGGCCAGCAGGGCAGAGAGAGAGGGCCCAGCGCAGAAGTTTGTGGGCTGATGCTGCATGCACTAATCTCGCTCCTGTCTCTCTTGTCGTCCCCTCACTCTACTCTCCCCCTCTGCCACTGCTGCCGCTGCCGTCTGTGTCTCTCTGTTCCCGTCTCCCTCCTGTGACTGTCTCTCCTCCTCTGCTTTCCGCTCCTGCCGGCCTCCAGACCACAACGAGGAGGCCCAAGGTGAGAAGGGGGGCGGGGGGGCGCCCTGGTGATTTCCTTTTCTTTGTTTTAATAGTAATTTTATACTATAAGAAAAAAAACCGAAAGTGCAGGAAAACCAGAAAGACAAAAAAGAACAGTAAGAATAAAGGAAACAGATTACTTCCTTCTTCATGACAAGTATAAAGTAACTTAACTGCTCTCTCTTAAAATACAACAAGCGATCTCTCCCCATATCCCATCTGTAAATAAATCCCTGAAATCCTGTTTCAGTCTTAACAGCAAAGGTCTTTTCAGGGTTATCAGAGAGATAAGAGTGTATCTATTTGTATTTATTTATATTTCGTAGCTCTTAAACGCCTATGTCCCTCAGATTATTATTGGTTTGGTTGCTTGATTTCTTCATTAACCTTGATCAAGTAAGCCAACTTTATATTCCTTCCTTTTACTTCTGACAACCTGGATCTCCAGTCCCTTCAAATAATGTCCTAGAAGTTGGTTTCTTTCCACTTCTTCCTTGTCTCTTCTCATAAAGTTCTTCAAAGCTTTAAGAAGCCTCTTTTGTAAGTCCAATAAGGGAATATTGTCCAGGTCTCTCTCTCGGTTTGTTGTTTGTATATCTCTTAATCAGACATTAGTTAAGATGATGTCCAACCTGGCATCTTTTTTCATGTCATTCTTGTAGCCTGTGACATTTAAATCTACTTTTAGATCAGGCTTAATCTTGTCTAGTAAAACCTTTTCCTTTTTTTTTATACTATCTATAGAGGCAGACACTCTTAAAATTAACTTCTGGGTCCATTATTCAAACAGATCCTTGAATATTTTCAGTGTTAAAATACTTTGCTCCGTTCTGTACTAGTGTGTCTTAATTTAAGGGTTTCCCCCCCCCTTTCCCTTTAATTATAATCTTTAGTTCCTTCTGGTTTCATCAGCTCTCCTAGGGAAACCAGGAAACCCAACTTGATGAACTAGGTCAGCTTTACTGTAGGGCTGCAGTAGAAGAGTCTTTCTAGCTTGCAAGTACCAACCTCCCTCCGCCACTCTTCACTCCCTGATCCCTGAGGATGGGCCCTTCCTCCGTTTCTTTCTCTGTCCGATGGGCACCAGGATGGGGGGGGGTGTCCGGCCTCTCTCCTCCGATTGCATCCTGGGCAGCATCTCTGAGTCAGAAGGCCTTTTCTCTGCAGTGGAGGTGAGGCAGCCTTCTAGAGGGAAATTGGATATGGTTTGGGGGGAAAGGAGGAAAATAAATCTCCGAATTGGGCAGTTGGCCAGAGTCCAGCGCCCGCTTGCTGCAGGAATCGGCTGTCTGTGCTGCGCTCCACCCTCCTCGGGGACAAGAGCCCAGCATCTCCTGAGGAATTAGTTCTTCTTTCAGATTCAGGTTTTCCCAGATGTGACAATACGACTTCTTCAATAAATTCTTACTTGGGTGAACTTTGTTTCCGAGTGCTAAATGGACAATGGGGGGTTTCATTGGAACGCTGACAATAGTGCCCCTTGCAGAAGTGGGGTCAGTGATGACATGTGTAAAATAACAATCACGCAAATGCTATGATTTACGTTCTTGTATCAGACATTTTGAGGTAAGTACATAATGTTGCATTTGTGTGATTATGTCATTAAGGTGCATGTACCTATTTTGGCTTTGCTGCAGTCCTAACAGCCCCACAGGCTGTTCCACTGTTGGTCAGTTCTTACCATGGCAACTTCTTTCTAATATCCAACTGAAATCTGCTTGCTTGTTATTTATATCCACTGTTTTTTTTGTTTCATCTTCTTGTGACAGCCGTTCAGATATTTGAAGAAATATCTAAGGAATTGCAGCACCACAAGGCATATAAAAACACTCCCTCACACAGAGAATTAGCTGTCATATTCTCTCCTTCTCTTTTTAAAAAGAGAAACTGACAACAAATGAAAACAGATTTTAAAAAAAAAAACCAACATATAAACAGCTTCACTTTCCTTTGCTAGGATTGTGAAGCCTCAGATTCTAGTCCATCCTCAGCTTTGGAAGCTTACTAGATGACTTTGAATAAGACCAGTCATATTCTTTTAACCCAACTTGTTGTTGCAGGAAAAGTTGTTAGGAAAAATGCAATGTACACCATTCTGAGCTCCTGAAGGAAAAACAGGATATAAATCTAAAAAATAAATTAATGAAGAGAAAAAACACAGAGAAAATTCTGCATAGAAGAAAGGGAACAGTGAGAGCTGTATCCAGAAGCATTTACACAAGAAATCAAATTTCCTAGCAAAAATCCTTTAGCTTTAAAAGGTTCTTAATCAGGACACCATGTAAGTGAACTATCCAGTGATGAACAAAAACTACAAAAATGAATAGGTGTATAACAAAAACATGGTGAGAAGTAGCCAGTTTATGGAACGACTTGACATATGTATGGAAGCACAAGTATGGAAACACAATAGCACAAACCACTCAAAAGAATAGTATTTTTTACTATTGTAAGAAAGTTTCGAAACAGACAAAGATGTTATTACAAAACTCCACACTTCTATACAATGGAAAGCTAAATACTAGTAAATAACTCTCCTGTATAACATGCGATTATTGTCATCCCACCAAGCAAGTCTTGAGTGAGGTAAAATAGATATAATTATTCAAGAAAAAATACACCAGACTGAAAAACATAGCTTGTTGTAATACTTTCATTGAAAATTATTTTGAATTTGCATACTGATTTTCCCACTTATTAATTTTAGTTCTGAGTTACTCTTTTAATTCTCCCCATGTCATAATCTCTGCATCTCAACTTACCTTTTGTGTCATATTTTTAGAAATCTAAAACATTTATACGTTTTATAACTGAATCAGTCTTTTTAAATGTCCTAATATGAAGACTCAGTTTATTTAACTGCTAACAAAGCAACAGAAAAAATAACCATGAATCACAATTTAAGATGGTAACTATAAGGAAGACTATTACAAGTAGTATCATGCAGTGAGAAACGAAATCAGATTTAAGGCCACAGTGGTTGAATCCATAGCAAGAACTGCTGTATTCTAAATTTGCAATATATGTGAAAATATTTGTTATCTGAAATAATGAAGAAATGAACACATTTAAATATTAAACTTGGACATCTTGAAATCATGCAAGACCCAGGGGCCAGTCGTGCATAGCGATCATGCAATTCTCAGTCAAGACATGCAATGTTATTCAGAGCACAGACAAGAGGTAAGCAATAATAGGTAAGAAATTAAGGCCATGCAATAAGAAAATGAAACATAGTTAAGACAAGTGTATATCAGCACCATTCATGATATCTTCCTATGTCTTTCTGCCTTTGTTTCCACTGCGTTCATTGCATCCATACATACACAGTTTCATTCATCACCTTTTTATTTTTAAGCTCCATCTCTCTCTCTCTCTCTCTGAGGATCAATTTAATCTATCCAAGACTTTCTTGATGTTCTTCTTCCTCTGAGGCCATACACTCTTCCACATAGTTTTTGCAACTCAATCCTTATTTGTTCTCTCTAGGCAATCAAGTTTCCAAGTATTTCTTGAATACTGGTGACTCACTTTTGTATTCAATTCACATGTATTTAGATCCATTCATTTTTACCATATCTCATCTTGTTTTACCTTACACACTTACGTACCTCATTTCCTCTATACTGAATTTATTTTTATATTTGTACTTACATTTGTACTTACATGTGAAACTTTCACTTGTAACTACAGCCATTTTCAGTTCTTTTGACAAAAGGTTCATTTCCGGCAGAAAACCATATACTACATACTATTTTTATAACAAACCTCATTTGCACTTAACATATCCCTATCTTTAATGAATATTCTACCCAACTATAGAAATTCATCTACTTGGTCTAGTTTTTCACCATTTACGTATAACTTGCAATCATTCAGTCCATTTTCTCTATTATACACAACCTGATACATTAGAAGTGTTTGCTATATTTTTGACATCTATTTCTTTGCATCATACAATCTAGAAAACATTTGCTGCATTATTTGCTATGTTCAGCCAATAGAATAACAAATAACTACAAAGTCCTCCTACATTCACCTATCATCAGATCTGTACTATCAACTATAAGCATTCGTATATTTATCTATCTTAAACAATCTAGCATTCGTATATTTATCTATCTTAAACAATCAAGAAAGCATCACACATCCTTGTCTTACTTCTTGCTTAAGGATGATCCATTAGCTAAACCTTTACTTACTCTCATGTGTCCTTTACTTCCATTATATGTCACTCTTACAACACTGATAAAAGATAATATTTGTAGGTCAGGGTTAAACTGTGGGGGCCTTGGTGCTCTCTGAGAGTGGTTTTCTTATAGACATTTCATTACCAAATTAGGTAACATCATCAGTGCTAGTAGGGAGTGGGGTTTGTTCTCAATTTATATTCTAGTGGCTTGTCCTCTCAGTGTTACTAGAGTGGTATTAGTGGTTCTTTGGTTGGGCTGTTTACTGTTTGTCTGTCAGTTAATCCAATACAACAGCTTCCAACAAACTGGATAGCCATAAAACTTTAGCAAAAGGTGCCTGACCACTCAACCCAATATAGCACAGCCAACATAAGCTGAGAAAAAGATAACACTCCCGTATATCAAAACATCTCAGAAACTACCAACATAGCATTACAACCAGATGGCATTACCATAGCACACAAAGCCCTCCAAAACCTCCTAAAGAAACCAAAGGATCCAGCAGCCCCAGAAGAAAAAACAGGAGTTATCTATAACACACAATATAAAGTCTGCAACCAGTCAACTTTATAGGACAAACAGGCAGAACACCAACTAACCATCAGAAGACATGATGAAAACTCCTTAATTTCACAACACATGGAAAGACTTAGCCATAGTTTCAACTGGGAAACTTCCAGAGAATGCCTGGGAGCCTGGCACCCTGAGAAAACGACCATCAACAGGTACATAAACATAAACAACATCTATATACCATTCCAAAGAGACAATCAATATGCCAAAAAGGGAATAAAAAGATCAAAACATCACACCAGCAATCAATACCCAGGTGAGCAGAAATAAACACCAAAATTAACATTAGATTAACCATCAAGAAACAAACAATATTCCAATCAAGAAACTGCCAAGCAAGCTAACAGTAAACAGCCCAAACAAAGAATCACTAAGATCACTCCCACTCCCAGACAGGGCAATTCACTAGAATATAAATTGGAAGCAAACCTCATTCCCTCCCTAGCACTAATGATATTACCTAATTTTTTAATGAAATCTCTGCAAGAAAACCACTAAGCTCAGAAAGCACCAAGGACCTTACAACATTAATTTTCAATCCAAATCCACACGAAATATTTCATAATGCAAGCCTATTTACTTTGTCCTATTTTTTCTCTACATCAACAAATACACAAAACACCTTTTTACCTTTTTGTATGCTTTGCAGTAATATGCTGAACAGCAAAAATCTGATGTATATGTGTGTGTATACATGCATGGACAGATAGAAAGACACAGACAGACAGATAGGTAGATTCATTGTAGCGACTGGTATTTTCCTTCTCTTCTTCTGGATAGCAAAGTAGTGGGAGTAGAAACCTATGCGATATTCTAATAATGGACTGATTGCATATGGCAAAGATCATTTGAAAAGGAGACAGCAAATCTGTATTACTAGCACTGCAGTAGGACAAACATTTAAAATGCTAAGAAGGAAAAAATTGAATCTGTTGTTTAGTCTACATTTATGACAATGAGAACTAAATGATTCCATACACAAAAGAATACCAGATTTTACTTTTAAAGAAGATTACCACTTCATAGCAAAGAAGAGCAGAAGGTAAGGCTTCCATCTGGCGTAGAGTTTAGTAATTTATCGTTCATTTGATAACCAGAATTTCAAAGTTCATAGCAGGAAATAAAATACACAATCAACTTAAAAATCACTTCCTGGAATGCAAGTTTTTGAGAACTGCACTTTTTTTGTAATGAATCCTGGGATGGCTACATAAGCAGATTGTAACGTCCTTGGATGTAGTGTCTTTCATTTCAGAGGACAGGACCAAGCTGGAATGAAAGTGATGGACAGAACATTATGGTAAGAACTATGAACAGGATGCTGAAACTGAAATTGTGAAAAGTAACAAATGACTTCCAAATTAAGGAGCTGGAAAAGGAGAGACAAAAAATGTTATTGGTAACTTTTTATGTGAGCCATATCCACTTGAAGCAATCTCTGGATGAAGTTTCTTGAGAAAGAGCCTTGCAATAGTCAACATTCCAATGATTAAATACCAGCTGTCATCTGTGATAAGGAAGATATTTTAATAGTATAAAGGATACCTGAACATTCAAAGAGAAAGTCTTAGAAAGTAGTTTCATCATACCAGATGCTTTTTCAGTGAGATGGATTTGTTATACAAGATGAGAGGACTGAAAACATATACCTGAGTATTATTCATAATCCTTATGAAGCTCTGTGCAAAACCTAATTGGAAAACTTTACACGAAGACAGTGACAGAACAAAAGGATTATTCTGTTCATTAGACCAAGGAAAGAAAAATATATTGAATCTCCATAGCCAGGGATATCAATAATATTAATTCAAGCTATAGCTCAGGATCAGAAAATGTTAAAAGAATAATAAAAGTATTCCCAGCTAGTCGGTTCTGTTAGTCATAGTACCATTTAAGGCTTAATGATGAGGCTTGGAAAATATCATTTAAGGCTTAATGATGAAGCTTGGAAAATATCAGAAAATAAATTAAGTATTAAAGAAATTCTTGCAGTATTTTAAGCATCTAAGATTCAGGTTCTACACTCACAATTCTACAATTACTCTCTATTTATAAAGAAAAGAAAATCTTACTCTCTAAATATATTGGCAATATATCCATGAATATATTAAAAGTGCACTAACTTCTGCCTTACTTCTTTTAACCCACACATATTAAAAAATCTGTGAATGAAGAAAACAGAAAGAGTCTTTTGATGGACAGCAATAGAAGTCCTCCATCTGGAAGCAGCCATAGCCTCTAAAATATCCTTTATAGTAAACTTCTCATAAGAATACATCCTCTGGGTTTTTTAATGACAATCGTATTGTTGTACATCACCAACTGCCATTTTGTAATGTATGTACATTTTCACACAGCATGATTTTGAGATTTACAAATTTAGTTTTCATGTAAATAAATAAATCAGAGATACACTCTATTTGAATAAGTTAACTCATTTAATTTTATAATGAAGTCAGACTTAGCAGTAGGAAAGGAAAACAAGAATACACTTTTAACATTTAACTACCTTTGAGATAACTCCATCATTCAAAAATGCCTACTACATTCAGGGCAACAATAAATGCATTCATATTTCTGTTTACCCAGATACTTTTTCATTCCATTACTTTCAATCATGCTTAAATCACCAGTTAGCAGCTTTGGCCATTTAGGCAGACATATTTCCTGTGAGGAAAAATCTATTCTGGATATCCCTGTGATATACCCCAAATTGACAGAAAAGACTTGTCAGGTAACAGATAGCTCAACCATTCATTGTCCCAAGCACGTAGCATTCTGATCCCAAAATGAGCCACTAGGTAAGTTATTATCATCTCTATGTCAAATCATGCTAAGAGACTACAGTAACGGTTCCGTGATGTTCCATTTCTATCAACATGCTCAGTTCCTAAAACTCTAGCAAAGCAAAGGGTAGATCTGAAGCCACGTTACTGAAGCAGCACAGAGACTATTCAGCTACAAAGCTGTGAACTAGCACATAAAGCAGGGAACTCGGCAGAATTACACTCAGAGTAGCTGGGCAGCAAGGGAAAAGTTTATAGACAGCCCCACTGCTTCATCCCTTCCTGGAGCATCAGCAGAACATTAATCTGGAGTATTGTTGAGAGCTCCTCCCCTGAGGGATTCAGAAGCAGAGGCTTGAACTGCAACGTCTTATCTCTGCAATGACTTGCATTTATAACTGGCTGCTTCTGCAGTGGAAAGGATGATTGTCAAAGATCTGCAATTGAGCTGCATGTCCCATCAGGATTCCCCTGTTCTTGCAATATCCCAGGATGGTGTCTTTTCTAGAGTGGTTATTTCAGGGTGTCTGCCAGGATCCACTGCTTCCCCATGTATGCATTACAAATTATGAAGTGCTGAATACATGTCTGCCTCCTTTCCCTCCTTCAGAGCCAAAGATCCTTTTATAGGTCCTGTAGATATGTAAAAGGGTATATAATTTTAAAAAACAATTAAGTAGAAATGTACCAAAAGGTGCCATTAAAAGAATAACAGTATTTGTTAACTAAGCAGCTAAACATCTTGAAGATAGAAATTCCGCCTCATTGACTTCAGTGCCTAATATATAAAGTACCTCACTACTGTATCCCGAACATGTCTTGTTAAGCGTTGCTTGTAGAACCTGACTTATTAGATATTTCTGAATATGTTTTTGAAAAAGAATAAAAAAGGATATGTAAGGTCCTTTACATATTGGCAGAATAGTACAACTTATCCATCATTTTGTTTTGCACTGCTCCTGCAAGACTGAGACTTCACACAGATCTGACCAAACAACTCTGCATCTGATTACTTCGACATTTACTACCAATACAATTAGCTATAATGGCCTATTGATGTAAGATGGATTATGCATCTGAGAAGACACCTGGATGCTGGTGAAAGAGAAAAAAATGAACAGGCGCAGGTCCAAGTCCAAGATTTCTTGGTGGTAAGAGTAGCAAAGCAGGAATAGATTTCTGCATTTATCACATCTGCAGAGTGCTGTGTGCTTTTGAAGGCAGTTTCCTCTTTTGGCTCAAATGTGCATGGAAGATTGTTATGGAGAGTTCGCCAGGCACTTTGAAGGTGAAATTACTCATATTCACTCTGAATTTGACTCTAGATGGGCAGAGTCTTCTGAGATGATGGAGGTAATATCCTGCAAGATTACTTGAGATTCTTTTGAGCACCTGATTCCTGAGGATGTAGGGTCCTCAGCTAGCTGTAATTCAGATTTCCGTCCCTTCTGGTTGATATGTGAAACAAAAGGATATTAAGTGGTAAATAAATTGAGGGGGGTGGTTATATTGTATATCGTTGCTTGTTAAGATTTTATTTTATCTGTTTAACCCACATAGTCTAGTGACTGAAGAATAATTTAGTTAATTTTGTAATGATGGACTTCTGAACTTTTCCACCACTTTATCAATTTCATATCCTGTCCATATGCGCTCAAAAATGTTTAGATGAAAATTGACAACAAATAAATTATAATTTAAGGTTGTCATGGTTCAGCATTCATTTACTCATTGAATGAATGAACAAATCAATCAGTTTTATAGCCACCCACTTAATGTGCAAGTCTTAGTAGCATATAGTATTAAAAACAACAAATTACAACCCAAAAAAATCTTAAAATACAATAAAGCATATTTTGCCAGAGAATTTCAGAGAGTCAGACACTGTCAAGTCAGGAACAAAAGCTCCCAACCCAGGGAGAAAACAGAATATCAGTGTCTTCTGGAAGGCAGGTATGGTTAAGTTTATCTGAATCCCCAGGAGATTCTTTAGGATAGGTACAATGAGAAAGAAGGTCTGTCTCCTGGGTCCCAGTAGATGGCTTAAATAACAGCCTATGCTTTCCGATTTTATTGTATAGGCAACAGTAATCAGAGATAGGTGATTCACAAGCCCTGTGCCATGAGGGCTTTGTTAATAACAATAGGCACCCTGAATTACTCCCATGCAGCTTATAAAGCAGTGGTTTATATGTGTGTACCAAGGTGTGCCCATAACTACATTAACCAGATGTAGCTTATAAATGGTCTTGAATATACTGCAGTGATTCAGAAGTAACCAAGGCATGAGTGTAAAGCCTTCCAAACCAGAAATGTGTGCAATCAGATAACAGCTGTCCAAACCACAGTTGTCACTTTCAAGCAAGAGCTGTCAAACTGCACACCAGACTTCTCTGGGATACTGCAATTCCATCCAGAACAAAAGATGGAAACTTTCAGGATCCAGACGGCCCCACAATCTATAGCCACTTGATCTTGCTAGAGTTGAGCGTTATCTGCTTTTCTCTAAGCCGATTTCCATGGAATTTAGATGATGAGAATTTGCAGCTTGTCCTTGTCCTCTCCTACTATATCACAATAAAGAACAGAATTGGTATTCCGCTTTTGGACAGACAGTAGGAGTTAATCTATACAACATGACATGGAGATACCAATAAAATAAAAGTAAATTCTCTTTTATTTACTATGTGGTTCTTCTTTCAGATACAGGCCAGTTCACATTAATTAGTATAAGAGATGCTTCCTTGCCTCACTGAAGCAGTTCTTGCAAAGTACAAGCTTGGAGCTAAGCTGGATCTTTTCAATTACAAGGAGATGGTTGCAAATATGTACAGTCTACGGAGAACTAATTTTAGCAACAAGGAAGATTCTGACTGCAAAGAATCTGCCAAACAGTGATTACTTAGGGTCAAAGAGTTAGCATGAGATATAGATTGTAATTATAACAATTCTGTGCTGCAATTACGCACCTTTATCAACAATACTGAATTGCTGGCCAAATTACTATATCACTAAACTCAAAGAATATGAATACCAGACAATGTTGGGATCTGGACCAAGGTTAAAAAAAGGCATGGTGCAATTCAGCTTTTATTTATAAAATTCTTTTTCAGCCTGAACAATCTCAAATCTTTGGGATAAGGTTAATATGCAGGAAAGGTTTTATCCGCCAACAATAATGGTGTTTTTTACCCTTCTGCCCCATTCTCTTGGTTAAAGAAATCTCTCCAGAAATAACTTTTTTAGTGTCACAAGGGAATGATCACAAATTAGGCCCATATTGGTCTTGTTTATTTTTAAATGTGTTTTGTAGCTCCATATAAAAATCAATTTATTCTTCAATTCTTGCTACTGAATTTGCACAGCCCTTTGGCCTTAACAAAAGAATAATGGTCATGTTTGCTCAGTCAAAACAACACCTAATTTAATGTGTCATATTTATAATGTCATTGTTTGCAATAATATAAGATACGCACAAATTACAGGACATGTTGGAGCATGAAAATGTTTGCTGCATCAGAAACAGTTAATCTTTAGGGTATCTGGAGAACAGGCTTATCCAAAAAGCCAGAATCATGTGTAAAACTAGCCTGCAAGGAATTGAAACTAGGTGACTTTTACATCTAGTTTCAGCCTGAAAGAGACCTTAGATGAAATGGAAGAGCATGGCATCAGTACATAATAGCTGGATGATGGAATGAATGATTGCCTGATTCTTTCTCATTTATAGAGATGACGAGCAGGACATACAATTACAGACAAAAAAGAAAGAAAAAAATGCCCCAACCCCTTGATTTTAAAAGGCAATAAAAATAAGGGAAGTGGTATAGTTTTACTTTGAGAAAAGCCTATGGCATTAAGAGGGTATTAGTAACTGTGTGAGATTAGATGAATGAGAGAGAAAAAGAGAGAGAATTCACCTAGAGGTGCTATGACAGATTGTATAACTTACAAAAAAAAAATATTTGTCTTCTAACAATATAGAATCAGCCCACAGCAATGGATTCCATATAGACAATAGAAAATACTTTTTTCATAAAACACAAAAATAATTTACAATGTCATTAAAAAAAAATCACAGAGATAGCATTTGACAATTCAAAGAGGAGCATACCACTGAATAACGCTTGCAGCAGCAGGGGTTGAGCACTGCCTCCATGCTTTGTTGGATAGCTAATATTCCAAAATTTAGGAATAGATGCGCTTTTCATCTGATGCAGTAACACACTCTTCCTGAGTATATTTCATACGTTTGTTTGCCATTTGAAATTGCAAAAGAGATGCCTGCTATGTTATCAAGAAAGACGGCAGACTCTCGATGCAGAGTTCCTGTCAAAAATATTCCTTTTTCACAACATCATTCAAATATGACATGCTAGACACTTCAAAGGCCTACATGGAATAAAACCAACCCCACTCCAGAGCTAAGTGAGGTAAAATCAAAGTATGATGTATTGGTGGGAAACAGGATCTTTGATCTGTTTGTGAGTCATTCAGCCAGGCCAGAGGAGAGGAACCTGTAGCCCTTTGAATGTAGAACTTCAGCTCCCATAAGTTTGAACTGGCACTGCCAATGTAACTGCATCCAATATAGAGGGGTAGGAGTAAGACACATAGCATAAGGCCGAAAGATGAGCAATACATAGAACTAAATGTAGCTATGAAATAATATGCATCTCAGGTTCGGGAAGTTTTTCAAGTAGAACAAAGAGAGCTGAATCTTTGATGATCATTGAATTTGCCTTCTCACATCACTTTACAAAGCTACTATATGCTCCAGGGGATGTAATAAATTTATACTCAGGATTCAATTCGCCTGATGTTTTCATCAGCAAGGAATTCCCTATTTTAGAGGGTAGCTCATCTGTAAGATGGAAATGACGACGTCACAAAGTACTATGAGAAAGGTCAACAAATATGCATTAGATCATGGGGGTCAAACTCGCTGCGTCACATTGCCACCATGTGACATTTCGTGGCGTTTTTCCCATTCGCAGAGCTGGGGTGGGCATGGCCTGCACGTGACTCATCCAGCCCACCAGTTTGACACTCCTGAATTATATGTAAGAAAAATACAAATAGCAGCATAGTCTTGATATCTGTTAGAAGATGTACGGTAGTTTCAAGTAAACCATGATGCTCCAAGATAGGCTTTCAACTGTAAAATTTTGGAATAAAGAAAATTAGTCTATCTACAGTTTCTTATTTGAGCTGTGGTTTATAAAAGGTCTCATCCTATACATACAGAACACTCACAAAAGAACAGAATAAAGAATAACCACCAAACGGCAAATCCTTTTTGCTTTCCTTTGTTAAACATTTTTTTTAATGAAAGAATAAAATCTACATAGGGAAGAAAAAAGTTTTTTAAAAACGAGTGCTGGAAAATTAAGCATACTCTCAATAAATAAGCATAGTATCTATTTAGCTATATTATTTTACAATAGTATATATAATAACCAGAACCAGATTTATATGTTGCATACCAAAAAAAACCCATCCCTTTACTTTTGTAAAATGTGGCTATCATGTTGTCTGATAACCAAGACCTGTAACTTGAAAATAAGCTGAAAAGAGAGAAGAAGGGAGAGAATCCCTGTTGCTTTCTTGGAAGAAAAAAAGAAAAACAAAATGAAGCACTGCGTCAAGTCACCATTCCCCAAAGCTTTCTTGAGCACAGGTTTGACCGATCTGGCAGACTCTTGCTGTGGTAGAAGTGTATATAATCCATATATTTCCCCCTTGAATGTTTTGCCCTTCTTTCTCCAACCAGGCTCTGAGCTCTATCAAATATTCATCTCCTCGCTTTCTAAATAATAGATCAATGTAATAACAGACAAAGTGCAGTTAATCACAGCTTTTCAAACCCCACACAAAAGCTGCCAGGAGATGGGCAGGGATAGATACTGCCGCAGGAGGTCCAGAGACCCAAGCCGTCAGCAGCCTGCAGTGACAACACATACCAAGGGGAAAGCAAACCCAAGCTTGGGTGCAGGGCTGTCCCCCTGCGCACGATGCAGCTGCAAGCTCCTTTGTGGGTTGGAGCCCAGCCACAGCTTTCCTCCCAACAGTATCAAGGTGGACAGAAACACACACTTAAGACGAAGAGCGTGAGAGAGAAAGGGGGCAGGAAGCAAGTTGAGAAATATTCAGATTTAGATAAGAGTTTCAATCTACTGGCCTCCCTGTAATGAGAGACCAGGGTTCAATCCTTTGTACAAACATCCAGAATTACTGGCCCATTGCAAAGCCCTGAAACAGTTAAGTTGAAAAGGTCAACAGAAGATTACAAAGATACTGTCAAGAAAGCTGACCAGTGCTGGTGAGCAGGGCTGCCTTGGGAACAAGAGCTGGTGGCAGATGCCTTGCCAGAAACAGTGGTCTGCTGAGGTAGAAAACACATTATGCCTGTCTTGTAGCAACTGCTGTGCTTAAATTCAAATAGAGGTAGGGCATTTAGCCTTTTTTCCTCTGCTATAGCAGATCTCTTCTCCCCCACCCCCATCCCTCTCTCTTTTTCTCTCTCTGAAACAGAACTGGAAAATGTATCTGCGTTCCTGAAATGGTGCAAGTTTATTAACTGATGCCTGAGGAAAAGACAGTCCCTTGTCACTAAAATAAGTGTAATTCTTTTCCTAACTCTATTAAGAGGCTATTTTTATTTACTTTGACTTTTGACTCATTCGCAATCCAAACCACAGGAGATAACCCTGCTGAGAGCAAGGACATAATAAATGCTCTCAGGATTCAGAGCTTATGATTGAGAATTAAATGACAATTAAGAACACATACAACTAATTATAATTGAAGAAAAGCCCAGAAGCATTTTGGCTTCTATCATACCATCCATCTCATTCTAATGATATTCATTACTAAGAGGCAACAAAAGGAATGATTTTCCAATTGTACAGCTAAAATCAGTTTGCCTCAATTTATACCTAGAGTTTTCCCTACTGTAATAAAAAAATAGTGATACACATATTAAGGGTCTCCAACCTTTTTATTAATAAGATTAATGCAAAATATACCAAGACACTAAACACAGATGTCAAACTTGCCGCGTCACTTTGCCGTCACGTGACGTTTTGCAATGTTTTCCCCATTCATGCAGCTGGGGTGGGTGTGGCCTGTGCATGACGCATCTGACCCCCGGGCCACCAGTTTGACACCCCTGCACTAAAACATACATTAAATGTGTATGGCTTAACAGAATTATTAAGCCAAACATCTCCATCAGGTTTTATTAGTTTCAAGAAATTATCCATTTCTGGAACGTCATTGTTATCAGATATGTGGATCTGAAACTAAGAAATGTTAGCTTATAGAGTTTGTCCTACTTTACAATTACATTCAAAGTACAATGAAATGTTTATAACAAGCCCTGAACATCATCTCCCTAGCCTGACTAATTAGATGCCCTGACTAGAAAGCTTGGGCTCCAAAGCCTGCTGTTCTTCACTGTTTTTTTTAAGGCATAGCCAGGTAATCTGAGATACACCATGTGAGTACTGTTGTGACCCACTAGTCACAGAAGCAATGAAATGATAGCGTAGTTCCCTCCACAATGAATGAAACAAAATATTTATTTACTTACTTACTTACTCACTCACTCACTCACTCACTCACTCACTCACTCATTTTATAGTCATTTTATATTTGTCAAGCAATTTTGGGAGGATAACCACATTAAGAACAGCACATCTATATCTGTTTGCACACGTCTTTATTTCCACGTGTATAAAATAAAAATCCAACAAACCAGTAAAACCTGCTATGAAAACTTGAGCACTTGACGCACTGGCTTATACCACATCCTGGTGCCTTGCCCAAGAGAAGAGCCAGGCTTTCAGAGCCTTTTTAAAGGCCAGCAGGGTTGGGGTTCTCTCAGTGATGCAAAACATGCTGTTCCACAGGGCAGGTGTAGCATAGCAGATGTGGAAGTCATATTTCCTTGTTTGTTCCACAAAATGATACTGTTCAATAGAAAGATTCCAGAGAATGCCAACCTTGTCTGATCTTGTTGGATGGGCAGAGATAATCAGAAACAGACAATTTCTTAAATATCCTGGTCCTGTGTTATGAAGGTTTTCATACAATAACCAACACTTGATTTGCAACTAGAAGCTGACCAATAAGCAATTCAGCACATGCAGTGATCAGTTGTATGAGCATACCTTTATTCATCACAAACTAAGATGGAAAGGGAATAAATACACTGGAAGCTAAAAGGAGCTCTACTGATGAAAACAATCTGGCTGAATTTGTTTGGACAGAGAAACAACAATAGCACATATATAGATGTGCTGAATGCATCATATACACAATTGCAGAGGATCAATATCTGGCACTGTCAGATTCAGAAACTTATAAATCAATATATTCTTCCAGAAACTGAAGAATATATTCAGGACCAGGCAGCAACAAAAACCACAAGATCACATTAGTTGCTTTACTGTTGACAAGTATATCCTTTACAGAGAGAGATTTTCCTGATGCAGAATATAGAAATCAATCCAAATCTGTCAATCCTGGGAATCTTAAAACTTTCAGATCTACAGACTTTTGCCTCCCCCCCCCCCATGCCCAACCCTGATATCAGAATGCACCTGTTGTATTTATTAATTTGATTTAAATAGCCACACATCTCACAAGTGACTCTGGGCAGCATAGAATTCAAAAGAATTAAAAGAATACGAAATAAATATACATGGCACCAAGTAAAGCTATTACTATGGATGTTAAGGAAACCAGGAAATGGGGCCCTTAATACACTTGGGAACCCAGGACATCCAACCAAGTCTTCATAGCCTTATGAAAGACTAACAGGGTTAGGGTCATCCTGATGTCTTGAAGGGAGACCACACAAGTGCCAGGCTTACAGGTGCCCATCAGGGCTTGTCCAGAAACATGCCAAAAGGCCAAGCACTTAACTGGTGGTATAATAAGAGAAAGACAAAAGAGCATATGTGATCCCATGGCCTCAAAAGAAAAGCAGCTTCATAATCACATGTCTTTGAGGAAACTGATCAAGAGACTGGCAAGACAATTTTCTTGGGCACTGTACTTGCTGCTGCCTTAGAAGTATTCACAAGAGATTGAGTGTGCCTTGGCCATCACAAGGAGCAGACAGAATGCAGTCAAGTGTGTAAGCTCTAGCTTCGACCAGCATTAAAAGATTGGGAGGAAAGGAGGCTCGAGACTAATGCTGCTGCTTCATGAATAACTTACAATGAGTGTAAGCTTCCTTCCTTGATACCTTTAATAATAATAGCAATAATAATAATAAAAAATGTTCTTGCTGTTAAATATGCAGATATAAAAGATACCGTACAATAAGACTAGGGAACCAAGTTCAGCAAAGCCTTCAATACTATCTCCTCTCCCTTACAAATTATCAACATTATCGGTAGCTTCTATTTATAATAAAAGTTGAATATGGGAATGAGGAATAGAAAAGAAGAAAAAATAGATTAGATGGCTAGATGTGGCATTATCTTTTCAACTCACAGGATTACTGCCTAATTTAAAAAATGCAAATTATTTGTTGGCAGGTCTGCAGGTCGCTAGCATTGGAATGACATCAGTTGCATCAGAAATCAGTAGGGAAAAATGGCAGACACTTCTGCAAGGAAATTCATAAAATGAAATCATTAATTTGAACAGACCTTGGACATTTTAATATTATTGTTCGTATAAAGCTAAGAGGAAAGGACCTTCAGAGGTTAGGATAAAAAAATGTTAAAAACGAGAGCGGTATTTAATTAAAAATAAAAGTAACAAAACTTTCTAATAAAATCCCTATTAAAGATTTTGTTTAAGAAGAATATATTTTCTTCTTCTCTTCTTCCTTCCTGGATGGTGATATGATGATGATGATGATGACAATGATGATAGGAACTGTCAATGGCCCACTATGTGATTTGTAAGGGTTTTAAAAAATGTTATTTATTTATATCCCTCCTTTATTATTTTTATAAATAACTCAATATGTATATAATATTTATTCCTCCTATTTTTCCCACAACAACAATCCTATGAGGTGGGTTGGACTGAGAGAGAGTGACTGGCCAAAGGTCACCCAGTTAATTTTCATGTCCAAGGTGAGGCTAGAACTCACATCATGCCTTAGCCACTAGACCAAACTGGCTGATTGAAAAGAAGAACAAAAATGACTCAGCCTTCTTTAAGATTCCCACAGTTCTTCTAGATCATGAACAGTCAAGGTCAGGCTCAGAAATATTCAGAATCTTTCAGAACTTAATTTGATCTTTTGGAACCAGCCAATTGCAATCATTCTACTATGACACATAGATTCACCTACTTGTTTTTGTTTTTAACCATGTATATGTAAGTTTGAATCCTTTTTTCTTTGCCAAATACAAGTATTTGGGTCTTTGATGCACTAATTTTAAATCTATGCTTCTTATTGTAACATGCAATCTAGCATTTGCTCAAATTCCTTAGGTTATCATAGATATGAAAGTGAAACAGAAAATGTAGGTTGGTTGATTTAGAGAAAGTATATAATAAAGTACATTGGCATAAAAAAAACAAGAAAGTCCAGTTGCCACCTGAAAAAGCACCTTTGGGATAACCGTGACCTGGATGATTGAGAATCTCTACAGACTGTTGGCATGAATTAGACATAAAAGTGTATGTACTTTTCTATGCAGATAATGCTCTGCCATTGACTGAGAACTTGAATAATCTGCAGTGAATATTAGACTGTATTATGCAGTTAACCAAATACCCTAACAAATTACCAAAATATTGTAAAATATCTGTACATTTTGGTAGAGAAAATATGTAACTGACAAAGACTATTAGCTTACACCTTAATTAATAGTTTGTCTTCAACTACAACCCATTTGTGTAATAAAGAAAGTCAGAAGTTTCTAGATAAAATAAAAATAAGAGAAGGTGAAGGACTTAATTGATGGTATGAAGAAATAATTCCATTTTTAGTAACCCTAGCTAAGGTGCATTGTGATCAAATTAATTAAAAAGGAAAGAAAAGGAAAATATCAATTTCCATTTTTTCTGCATTTCTTTCAAACTTTTATGCTGCATCATATTAAAGGCCTTTTCATTGTTTATTTATTTTATTTATATAGTTGTCTGTCTCACATACAGTAAATAACTGAGCATGCAAAATTAGAACAGACAAGTTCACCAAACATAATCCCCTCCCAAAGATAAATCACTCACCACACCTGCAATACTGCATCTAATTTTGGTCACCACAATATAAATAAGAAGTTGAGATACTAGAAAGAGTGCAGAGAAGAGCAAAATGATGATTAGGGGTTTGGAGGCTAAAACTTATGAAGAACGGTTGCAGGAATTTGGTAATGTTTAGCCTAGTGAAAAGAAGGACTAGAGGAGACATGATAGCAGTGTTCCAATATTTGAAATATGTTCAATCTAGAGAGATGAGTCAACCTATTTTCCAAAGCACCAGGAAGCAAGACAAGAAGCAACGAATGGAAACCAATCAAGGAGAGAAGCAACCTAGAACTAAGGAGAAATTTCCTAACAATGAGGACTATTAACCAGTGGAATGCCTTGCTTGCAGAAAGTGTGGGTGCTCTATCATTATCATCATTAAAATGCTTCACCATTTTAAGAAGAGACAGGACAGACACTTGTCTGAAATGGTATAGGGTCTCCTGCTCGAGCAGGAGGTTGGACTAGAAGACCGCCAAGGTCCCTTCCAATTCTGTTATTCTATGTCGAATAGCGGAGTCGATCTACCTCTGATCCAATGCCTGGAAAACAGCCAGGTCTTCAATGCCTTCTGAAAGGCTGATGGGATTTGAGTGTTTATTTTCTTCTGCTGTTCCATAGAGCAGATGCTGCCACTGAGAAGGCATGATTTCATAACCCAATAAGATGGCACTGTTTAATAGAAGGGGTCTGGCCATGCCCTTGCTGATAGATTTGATGGGGCAGGCAGGAAAGTGAAAGGTGTTTCTGTAAGTAGCTGGCCTTATACCCTGGAGGACGTTACAGGTGTAGACTAGCCCTTTGAATTGTATTTGGAAGTCTACTGTGAGCCAAAGCAGTATGGGGAGCAGCAATGTTACATGGGCATAACAAGAAATGCAAAAACTGCCCACACCATTGCAGCATCCAATAAACATCTAATGAAACTATTGCTGATTACAATTTTTGTGAATGTATAATCACAACATCAATTGTAATCTTTTTATCAGATGCTTGGCAACCTAAAACCATATTACACAGGATGAACATTATGCACATCAGCAGGATATTTTCCAGTCTTTCAAATTTATTTATTTATTTATTTATTTATTTATTTTTACATTTATATACCGCCCCATTCCGAAGACTCGGGGCGGTTTAC
>JANHFL010002285.1:119868-143656 GCA_032468155.1 Oxyrhabdium leporinum
AGATAGATAGATAGATAGATAGATAGATAGATAGATAGATAGATAGATAGATAGATAGATAGATAGATAGATTTAGATAGACAGACAGACAGACAGACACATTTCTGAGACAGGAAAAAGTGCCATATGAACCATTTATTGGCCCGACAAATATATATTTTTCCCCCTCTTCACATAAAGCTTGGACCGATGAAATATTTTGTGAAGCAATGAACAAGGAAGGTGAAGCTTTCTGTTATTTGAGATAGATGTTTCCAGGAATAACTGATGCCAAGATTCAGGAAGGCATTTTTATCGGATCACAGATGAGATACACCATCAATGTGAAGCAGTTCAATGATCTGTTAGTAGGGCCTGAGAAAATCCCCTACAAAGCATTCAAGGATACAGTTGAGGATTTTCTTGGCAACAGAGTGTCAAACTACATTCAGCCGGTTGACAAACTTCTTACAGCATGCAGCGCCACAAGTCACTGAAGATTCATTTCCTACATTCAGACTTGAACTTTTTTCCCAAAAGTCTAGTCTCAGTCAGTGACGAACATGCTGAAAGGTTTCAACAGGACATTGCCACCATGGAAAAACAGTATCAGGGGAACTAGAATCCATCAATTGTGGCTGAGTACATCTCGCATTGAAGCGAGATGTATCAGACACCGAGTATAAATGAAAATCAGCAAAACACTTTTGGCCCCGTTGAAAAGCATTAACTGCAGAAGCATGGCTAAGACTTTGAGATGAAGGCTTCTTGGGAAGTCCCAACAAGGTTTAGAATAGTAGCAACTAAAATTAAATAAGCCTCTTTTGAGTACAGCCCAACTCCTAGCAGCCTCATAAACATATTCAGGTAGATATCTGGCATCAACATGGAAGTAATTTGCCCTTAATTGTTATCTTCTGGCTTAAAAAACCCCCCATCCAGATGTCGTTTTCAGCCCGGGATTTCCTAGTAGTCTTCCATCCAAATAATCTAGGATACTGTGACGTACCTGGCAGTAAGAATGAATGAAATTTATTACAGGTAGTCTTCCACTTACAACCACAATTGGGACCAGAATTTTTGTAGCTAAGCAAGGTGGTGGTTAAGTGAGTCACACTCAATTGCACGACCTTTTTTTTTTTTTACCACAGTGGCTAAGTGAATCACTGTTGTTAAGTAAATTATGCAGTTGTTAAGTGAATCCAGCTTCCCCTTACTGACTCTGCTGGTTGGAAGCTGGCTGGGAAGTTCCAAATGGTGATCATCGTAACCCTGGGATGCGGCAACTGTTGTAAATACATGCCGCTTGCCAAGCCCCCAAATTTTGATTATGTGATTGTGGGAATGGTGCAACATAAGTGTGAGGAGTGGTCATAAATCACTTATTTTTAGTGTCACTGTGACTTTGAATGGTCATCAAATGAATGGTTGTAAATCCTGTATTCTAAGATAGAGTGATGGATAGTAACTTAGAAGACTGAAGATTAGTTAAAAAGACTGAAGATGTTGAGACTCTAGAAAGAGTGCAGAGAAGAGCAACCAAGATGATTAGAAGACTGGAGGCTAAAACATTTGAAGAACGATTGCAAGTACGGTACTCGGTATGGCTAGTCTAGTGAAGAGAAGGACCAGGGAGACAGGATAGCAGTGTTCCAATATCTGAGGGGCTGCCACAGAGAGGAAGGGGTCAAGCTATTTTCCAAAGCACCTGTAGGCCAGACAAGGCATAATGGATGGAAACTGAACAAGGAGAGATTTAACCCGGAAATAAGGAGAAATTTTCTGACGGTGAGAACAATCAACCAGTGGAACAGCTTGTCTTTGGACATTGTGGGAGCTTCATCGCTTGAGACTTTCAAGAAGAGATTGAACTGCCATTTGTCAGAAATGGTGTAGTGTCTCCTGCTTTGGGGGGGGTTGGATTAGATGACCTACGAGGTCCCTTGTTAATCTGTAAGATCTGTAAGATGTCATGAATATGATGTGAATCTGTATTTTACTCCAAATAAAAGACAAAGTCCACTGTTTTCAAAGCTGCCCAAGTTAGTCAGTTGTTTCTGTACATGCACTAGCAATATTTCTTTTTTATATATACAGTGCTGTTTCTGTCAGTAATCCTGGCATACAGAATTTTTGTTGATCACAGAGCACTGGTGTAATTATAATACATTCTTCATTATGATTTCAAAGGCATTTGTGAAGGATAAAAAAGGATCTTGGGTTTTGCTTTTGGTTTTGCAATTACTTTACAGTGGTTTTGAAGGTCTCCAGAGTAGACAGAAAAAGAGAGTAAATCTGAGCTAAAATATTACTTACATTTGATTGACAAATTGCTCAAAGGTATCCATTACATACTCTATGTTTGTGAAGATTGTGGTATAAAAAAACCAACAGTGTCAGATATTTATAAAATAAAGACTAACCGAAGAAATGTGAATTTCAGTGCAACTAAAATGTTAGCAGTAAAACAGAAATTGGGCAGGAAAATAGGAAAATTGCGAGGCAACACAATTCAATGTAGTGGCGATGAATTGGCATCTATAGCAGTCCTCATGTGGTCTTATTCCATCCAACGTGGAAATAAGATCAGCAACTAACACAACAGCATAGCACATGAACACAAGCTTCAAAGCCAGTGATTTCATAAATGCCATAAGACAGACAGCTAACAAACAAAACTTTGTTGAAGGTTTAAGGAAGCTATTAGAGAAAACATTAAATGCACTAATCTACAAAAAAAATCACTAATAAAACATGAAGAAGTAAATGACATTAAAAGCAGACAAAACAAAAACAAAAAAACACTTCCTACCAAAGTCTATGGGGACACTGAGCTGGAGGACACTCAAATGACAGTAAAGGAACTGATCCCTCAAACTGATCCCTTACCCAGGTCAGGCTATCTCCTCTAAGAACTAGTGAGGGTGGGGCATGGAGAATGAAAGGCATTAAAAAGATTGTCACATGATTTCACAACCAGAAACAAATCAACAGCAGCTGGGCTGTAATGTTTTCCATGTCAGTGTTCAGGGATTAAAATTAGTGGAAAATTGATTTTCCACTAAAAATTAGTGGAAAAGAACATGTGATTCCTTTTCTTGCTTTGCTGCAAATGGATTTCAATCCACTTGTGGACTGTCTTTGGAGGAAAATCAGGAAAAGTCAGTATCGTCCTTGTTTTCCAAAGATTTCAGTTCAATTCAAGGATTCTGATTTGTCGTAACAAATGTAGAATTTAGTTCCATGCTATAACTCTCAGCTTTCTTGCAACAATAAGATTGTTATTTTGATCCAAATAGAACCAGAAACCCATAAAATAGCCAGCTTCAGTTTCAAGTATATATTCTCAGTCAGTGATAAGCTCTTACACCTTTTTCCCTGAAAGTTGCTGTACTTGCTTACCAGTGTAAGGAATATTTAGACAATATAAATTATGTCTGTGGTAAAAACTCTGTAGACAGTTCACTTCATTCTTTTAAATGGAATAATTCTTGTTTCATATAACAAATCACCAGGATTATGATTTTTTAAAAGCTAAAATATATACTGTGAACCTCTGGTTTAACTTCTCAAATTTTGATACAAATTCTCCACTGAAATTTTTATCTGCATAAATCTGATCATTCTAAATTGTGTATATCACAGGAAAGTCTTGCTAAAAAAGGAAAAGTTTAGCTTTCATTTTCTACAGATGGGGGATGGACACAGCAGTCTTTCTGCTTTGCTGCCAGATCAACAGACTCCTTTCCCTTCATTTTCTTTGCCATCTCCATTTCAGAGCTACGATAAATCAAATGCAAAAGACCCGTGGCCAGTAATTTGGACAAAAAAATGTTTTTTGCTTACCAAGTAAGCAATCAAAAATTCAAAGATAATGTTTGAGAGTGATCTAAGTCATAATGTCATCATTTAAAGATATTAAAATCCAACTAAACTGGAAACTAGAAGTTGAAAGAGGCATGAAATTCAAAAAACTAAAATTGTGTTTCAGAACTATTTAAGAAAAGCTACTAATTTAAGCATCCCTGGGTGTTTTGTCAGATAGTCAAGCTTCTAGTGATTGTTTCTGCATGAATATTGCAAACCTTAAAGAGCATCGAAGAAGACAGCAACATTAATATCTGACCATTTCAGCAGATAATTTGCTCTGCCAAGAACTAAAGGAGAAGAAAAGCAATGGTATTAAGAACCCAAGAAATTGACTTATGATGAGTAAGACCATGGTTTCAATTAAATTAGTTTATGCTGATTAGCTGCAGCTCATCAGAGTTTTAAACAAAAACTCCTTTCCAGATATTCCTGGTATACCCAGGAATTCAACCTGGACTTTCTTTTTTACAGCATAAATTTTGCCACTTAGCTATGGAGCTTTGGGACAAAGGCTGAATCCACTGAACGAGAGAGAGATGGGGGGGGGGAGGAAGGGAGGGAGAGAGAGCGAGAGCGAGAGATTCACTGAACTGTAGTACAAAATATATTTGTATTGATCAGCTTGCACTGCTTTGAAGAATGGCAATGTTACTCTCAGAACAAAGTGAGAATTAAGTAATTCTAACAGTACTTCCCTTTCTTTTCTGCTGACATAATAAGCATGGCTTGTTCATTTTTATCCCACCATTGTTGTGGCAGCATGATACATTGTGAGTGTTCTTTGGCATTAAGGTCCATGAGGATTAGAAACATGTACAGTTCCCATCAAAATAAGGAGGACTAAATTAGTATTGACAAAAGAAGAAATATCCTTTAGGTCTTTAGGATTCACTCAATTCAATTGAGAAGGCACTAAGGTGATGCAGCTATTGCTCTTCAATCCTGCAAAGGTTTGAACTGCCGTAAGCAGCAGAAACATGAAAAGATTCTGTTGACTTAGGTACATTTGCTATTACAACACTTTGAAAACTTTGTTAGAGAAAGCATGCATAATGTAAACCATGTATAAATCAGTGCATATCATCTCTGATAATTATTAAGGATAATTACATTTTGTGACTAGGAATTTTATGTAACTAGGAAACCTGATTCACATTCTTCTCATCATAATCCAATATTCTTACCTGTTATACTAACTATCCTGCATTGCACAATGCCATACCTCCACCCCCCTAAAAAGGAAGGCACTAGTCTGATTCTAGATTATGTATAGTATGTGTATACTTTGGAAAAGGTCGATACCATTATCTCAGCATAAAACACTATTAGAAAAGCTCTTGAGATAAAATATGTAGGTCTTTTTCTTGAATCTACAATTGAGGGGGTAAAAATCATAGGAAAGATTTCTGTCCGTGATTCAATAAATCTACTTCCAGTTACAATCAAGATGCTAGCTTAGTTGAAGCTATGTTGCTTTAAAGCAGCAACATATCTACAAAACGAATTGTTTATGTTCCTAACATGTATATTATGTTAGTAACAACAGTGAAGGAGATTTCCTTGGCATTTCAAAGTACTGCACACTTTATAATTCATAGGTACCTGTAATATCTGTTTGCTCATCATCAGTTTCTATTGCTGCTGCAGCTGCTCTGTTTTTCTTCTCCAACTCTTTCATTTCAGGCACGTAGAAGTCCCCTTGACGTGCAAGAGGGCATATAAAATAGATTTTATCTCCTTTGTAGATCTCCAGTCTAGGATGGGCACATAGTTTCCGTTCCTAAAATACATAAGGCACATAGCATTGAAGATATATTTTTCTCTACCATTGTGTTACAATTAATAAATGCATCCCTGAGCACTATATCAAGATTAGGAATTGCCAGGTTGTAGTTTCTTGGTATTCCAGGGCGATGTTCCCATCTTTAACATGAATGCTATGATATATTCATCCAATCCAATGTTCTTTATCATTTTCAGACACCATGAGATCAAATTTATAAATGGTTCAGCATCTTGTGAAAATGGGAAAGGGCTTTAAGGCTCTGAAATAAAACATATAACCAATTGCAAAGCACTGAGAGTGCTTAGCAGATCAATGAACTCCTTCAAGGAGCTGATCCATATTTCACTGTGCTAAATTATATAGCCCCTGCTTTGAGCACCAATTCCAAATGGTGTGAGATTCATTTCAGAAAGACCATATTACATACAGCAGTGGTTAAAAAAAAATCTGAGAAAGATTTCAGTCTGATTCCACTTCTAAATTATTGTGAGAAAGGTGTCATTAATTTAAGTTTCTGCATTTTCTCTTCCTGGTTTATCTATAAGCTTACTCCAAGCTCGGCTGCTTTTGGAAAAGGCCAAACGTTAAATGGCAGAGAATTCTATTTTTCATATAGAGAGATCTGATATATTGTGGAAGGAGAGGAGAGAGGAGGGGAGGGGAGGAAAGTGGAGAAGATCTGAGATTTTTGAGAAAAAATAATATATGTGGCTCAGGAGTCCTGGATACTATCTGAGATTGCTTGTTTGCTTGCAGACATTTCCTTATCCAACTAAGTAAGATGATCAATTCTTGCACTGTGAAATCCTTGGGAGAGACATCCAGAAGGACTTTGTTATTCTTTACTCACTAAAAGTGCTAATCAAGTTTGTAAATTTGGGTAAATAAAACATGAATTAATCCAGGTAAAAATATCTTAATTATTTTTCACTGTCAGTTAACCTACTAAAATTATCATAGCACTGATTATTGGGGAGGGATTATATTAATAATTCAAACATTTTAATTTATTTTCTATTACAGTACAATCACAACAAGCAGACTACTATCTGTGAATGGAATATAATATCATAGGGTCTACTGACTCCTCCCTGTAAAGCAGGAACAGACATTTTATTAATGTATGTGAAGTCTTTCAGCAAGAGACATTTTGCAGTCAGTCAGTCAGTTCTTTGAGCCTAATGCATTTAGCTATATTTCCAGCACTTTCACCTCAAAGTCCTTCAGGTTTCTTCACACAACATCTCTGGCTTTTTTTACAATCCCAAAGGAAGCATTTCTAGAAGAAGAACAGCAACTCCTACCTTTTGAATGATAAATTAACTACGCATAATATTCATAGACATACTGGAGATGACAAACATGATACTGCCATTACTGTCCAGTTCTCTTCATACATTTTTATGTCAGATGGTAGATATATTACCCACTCCTGCTCCTTGTTCACTTCCTATACCCACCCCAAAACTATTGTTGCACTATTCTTAATTTTATGTTCATATAATTGGAAAAAAATATCAGCCACAATATGTACCATCTATATCAACAAAGATTGTAATTTTACACAAGCTGTGTCCAATCTTTAATCTAGTTTCTGAAATACAAATTACAGTAAACTTCCTCAATCATCCATCACCCTTGAACTGTAGAGAATAAAACTGTCCAAATTCCAAGCCAGTATGGTCATTTTGGAAACCCTGGAACAAATGCCAAAGGGAGGTGTTTTGGTCTTCCCCACCAGCAATCAACACACAAATGAGCATAGATTAACACCAAGATTAACATCAAACCAACAATTAAGAAGTAAATAGTATCCCAATCAAGGAATGCCAAACAAGCTAACAGAAAACACCCTTTCAGGACCACTCCCACTAACATTGGCAGGGAAGCCACTGGAATATAAACTGAGGGCAAACTCCATTCCCTACTAGTACTGATGATTTTACTTACTCTGGGTAATGAAAAGTCTGCAAGAAAACAACCAAGCTCAGAGATCCCTCATTTCAACCCTGAGCTATAAATTCTCCTTTATTGAACTCAAACACTGAAAATATGAGCTGCTAAAAATTATGGCTCTCAATACCACAAATCATACTATTTTCTGTACTGGCTCAGGGGGTTAGAGATAGGGGCAGTGTTCTTTGATAGTTCTCCTCCTCTCATCTGGGTTTAGTTCATTCAGTGTTGATAGGGAAAGAGAAAGACAACTTTGGGACTCTGGTTTGCAAGGTGCCTCAGGGCTTGACCCTCTTTCTTCACTCCTATTTAAAATCTATATGAAACTGCAGGGTCAAGTCATGTGCTGGCATGGGGTTGTATCCAGCAGCATAATCATAATATCACTGATACCTGAAGTGCACTCATTTCCAGTAAATCTCTGAGTGCAATTTCAGGTTCTAGTTTATTACAAACATGGCACAGGACTAAGATACTTGATGGATTGCCTGTGTCTGATGGCTTCTGCTTATTCCACCAGGACCAGAAGGGTGAGTAAGCTCCAGATGCCTTCCATGAAAACAGAGCCACTTCATAGAACTTAGAAGCAAGATTTCTCTGTTGTGACACCTGACTCATTATCTTTGGATGGACCTTTGGATCTTCTGTTCTGGAAGGCCTTAAAAATCTGCCTTTTCCCTCAGGTTTTAAGGCTAGATGGTTTGCATTTTTACCCTGTGCTGACTGAGTTCATTTTTTTATCTAGTATCTTTTATTGTTTTTTAAAAATTGTTTTTAAATTGTTTAAAAATTAAAAATTGTTTTTATCTGTATATTTCTATTTTTATGCTACACTGAATTATTTGATTAGAATGGGCAGTCGTATAAAGTCATATTGAAGTTTAATAATACACTTCCTATGGTCAGCATTGTTTAATGTGTTCTTTTTTAGTTTGCTTACTTTTAATGTTGATTTTGTTTTCAAGTAATAAACCATCCTGAATTTTTGGGACAAAGTGAATCATATAAACACAAACTGTGAGAAAAGATGGAATGTTTACACTTTCAAAGATATTTTCTTCACCAGCTGACAAACATAACCCTTGATAATATTTTGCTCTGTTCTTCAGCTTTTAAAACATGTTCATGCTAGGAATCAAGTCCTTATTTTCTTTTCTCTTTCCTTTTCTTTTTGGCAACTCTGGAAAATGGATGTTACTGTACGACCCATTCTTAATGCACTCAGCAGTGCTGATCCAAGAGAATGCCAGCTAGTGTTTGCCAATGATGAAGTTCCCCTGCTTTCAGCATGAAGAAACAACTCCTATGAGCTGTTTCTTGCTCAAAGCTTCTCCAAGTTATTAGTTCTGAAAACAAAGATAAAAGAAGTTATTTCTATGACTGGATTTAAAGACCCTTAAGTCCTGGCTATTTTCTAAGACAAGGAGGCTGGGAGTTTAGATGAGCCCGGATGGATGGATTGCTGGTTTCCTCAGTTGCCATAGGATATTTGTCTTCCATAGCATTTGGTGGACAAAAAGAAAAGTTTGTTTAGAGACTCTTCAAAGTTACAACGAAAAAAGTGATTTATCATCGTTTTTCATATTTAAAACCGTTGTAGTTTCCCCATGATCAAAATTCAGATGCTTGGCAACTGACTCATATTTATGATGACTGCCGTGTCCTGGGGTCATGTGATCACCTTTTGTGACCTTCTGACAAGCAAAGTCAATGGGAAGACCAGATTCACCTAACAACTATGTCAAAAAAAGTCATAAAATGGGGCAAAATTCACTTAAAAATGCCATGCTTAGCAACAGAAATTTTTGCCTCAATTGTGATTGTAACTTGAGGACTACCTGTATATTGTTCTTATATTTTGAGTTGCACGTTTAAGATGATTAACCATATAATTCTATTAAGTAAGTTAGGTAAGTGGGGGGAAATGGCTATAATCTATTACATCCTGTTTTTCCTTTACCTGTATGTTTATACAGAGTTTCAAATTTTAACAGTGTTCTTGACTTTTATAAAATCTAATAGGTTTTATTAGCAATGCCACTTCTATATATACCTGTTGCCAACTAAATAAGGAGAGGAGATTGGATGGCAAAAATGTGAATTAAAAAAATCCTGAACACAGAAGATCAAAGAAGGTAGGCTGTAATGAATTGTTCAGGGAACGGACTTTGCATTGAATTAACATCTGGCTGTTTAATGAACACCCACACCCTGCCCACTAACATCTGCACATATCTGTATGCATTATCATTTGCACAAAATGTACATCTGAAGATTGTTGGGGTGAGTTTCCTTGTGGAAAAGCAAAGGGGTGGGAAGGAAGATTAGTTTAACCTAAATAAATAGCAGAGGGTGGCAGACTTGTTGTCCTCAAATAGCCTCTCTTGATCATGGCTCAGCCAGTATGCTATATACAACATCCTTCTAGCCAAAAACCATGAGAAGCAAATTTTCTAATATATGAAGTCCAGAGTTAGCTGTGCAGAGTTTTGAATTAGCAATAGAAGGATGTGAAAATGAAAAGAAAAATAAATTAAATCAAGTTACAAAATTTTCTGACCATGTCTCAGTAGAAGGAACATTTAATGTTTCTAAATAAATGAATGGCTGATAACCATTCAAAGCAGCCATTTTTGGGATAGCCTTCTCAGTATTCATAGCGTCTTCCCTCTTTGTCTCTTGCTGTCACTCTGTTTTCTGCAATGATGGCAGTATAGTCAGCTCGAGTTTCATCCATCAAAAGACTGCCATGTAACAAAAAGAACCAACTTCTATTTCACTTGTAGAAGAGCCAATTTATTTCAATTTCCAGGGATAGGAACAGCATCTTTGACCTTCAGACCTTTCTGTCTGAAAGCAGAGAACCTACTTTCTTGCAAACAACCACATAAATGCCTCCTATTGAGATTTCCCTATGATATATTGTCTGTAATCCTTCCTGAAGAATTGCATGAAGAATTAAATTAAGACTTTTGAAGTACACGAAGTTGGGAAAGTGAAGGTTTGAGTTAGACATCCCTCCTTCTGGCCAGGCATGTGGGAGACACTTTTCATGATGGTACATTTTTGCATCTTCCCTTGAGGTTCTCTAAGTCATTTCAAAATATAGAGAACCAATTTTATTGGGAACTCAAAATTTGTAGATTCTATAAGTACTACTCCTTTTTTAATAAAGAAGTATGCACATTTAATGTTATCAGGTGAATGAACCTGCAAATCAGTAGATACCAACTGACTGTCTATCAAGGAGCAGAGGCTCATTTAATGTTCCTTGGGGGAACTGAGAGCAGCACATGATGCAAATTGGTGGGGGCCACAGTGCATATTTGAGCAGGACTGAAGAGTTTTTTTAAGGGGAATTGCCTTTTTTAATCTAGTTAACTTATTTTAAAGAATGCATTATAGGTTTTATGGCAGACACACCCACATAAATTATTAAAGTATCTATGCAATACTAGCGGGTAATCAGCAACCCAATGCCTACACATATTCCCTGATAATTCTATATATCCCGATGAGCATTTTCTTTATTTACTGATAAATTACAGTAGTGTAACTTGCTACTGAAATCTGGCAGGTAAATATCTAAACTGTATTAAATAATGTTCTATCTAGGGTAAATACAGATAGCCCTTGACCTATAACAGTTCATTTAGACCATTCAAAGACCATTCAACGTTATAATGGGACTGAATAAAGTGACTCATGACTAGTTACAACCTTTGCAGCATCTCCATGGTCATGTGATCAAAATCCAAATGGTTAGCACCTGGTTCATATTTATGACGGCTGCTGTGTCCTGGAGTCATACGATCACCTTTTGTGATCTTCTGATAAGCAGTCAGTAATGAAGCCAGATTCACAACAACTGGGTTACTAATTTAATAACTCCAGTGTCTCATTTAACAACTCTGGCAAGAAATGTAGTAAAATGGGGCAAAACTCTCTTAACAAATGTCTCACTTAACAACAGAAAATTTTGCCTCAATTGTAGTCGTAACTTGAGGACTACCTGTACACTGATATGTTTATGTCTTCTCATTTTTGTAGGTTTTGTCAAAGTTACTTTCACTATTACTACCCTCCTCAAAACAATCCAGCTCTGATACTTTAGTACTTCATGCAAGCTTCACTTTGAATGACCCTTAGCTATTAAACCACTGCCTCATCATTACTTAAAACACAAAATTTCTTAAAGTGGACCATAACAATGGATACCGGTTCATAACTACTTTTATAGCTGGCACCATGTAAGCAACATATTAATTACTACGAAAGCAACCATACAATGTCACTTAAATTTAAACCAAATATTTTCAAGTATGGCTAAACTAATCAATTTTAAAAAGTAATCATTATATGTGTCCACTACAAACACACCTATAGCACTGCACACTTGTAAAGACAGAAGCTGATTAGGCAGAAACTAACAAGCCAGACAGAACCACAGTCGGAACATAGATATATTTCAATCTCAACGCTGGGAAGAAAATTGCCAAAAGCACATTGATTTGAAAGGACAGAACAAAAAAAGGTTAAGAGGGAGGGGGAGGGGGGAACACACACAGAGAGAAATATGGAATAGGAACACATTAAAATCACACCAGAAATGTAAAAAATGGTAAATTAAAATATACTTTTAAGTAAAATAAAAGAAAACATTGTGTTTTAGTGATAAGAAGCAAACCTTCCCATTCACTATTGTTCAGATTTATACAAAGAAAATAGATGAGCTCTGCGGGTAAGTCTGCCTCAATCTAATTATTAAAACCAAGATTTGACTGATTCTTCTTTCCATTGACTCCTCTTAATTTCCAATGTAAAACAGAAGGAAGTCAGCATGTGTGTGTTGGCCTACTTCTTACCCAAGTGGCCCCATTTTTAACACCTCTTCCCAAAGTATTCTTGTGTACAGATTTCATTTAAAGAATACTTTGAGAGGAATACTAGCCAATTCTTAGAATTACACAAATAATTACTATCAGAGTTGATTCTCTTCAATATTCAATAGCACTTATACTCATTTTCGTTTATGGAAATAGGCTGAAAAATAGCTAATGAAATCTGTTGTCCATACACACAAATTAACATTTTAAAATGCAGTGACTAAATCAAGCAAGAACAAAAGAAGGAGTAATGCTTTACTAAGATGGGTAGAAAGAAAAGAAGAAAAGAAAAGAAAATGCATTAAAGCATATACCAAAGAAACTGAAAATTCTATTACATTGTGCCATTTGGCACAAAAATCACATTGCTTTCTCTAAAATAGAGATCACCTGGGAGAAGAAAATGAGCAATATTTTAATAACCTCAAATGTTTGTTTCTTAATTCATTTTTTTCCCTTCTTTCCTCATTCTTTTCCCCACTCCCACTCTGCTTTTGTGCAAGTACAATTATCCTTTTGGGCACAAGTTTCCCATTGCCTTCATTTGCAAACCCAAGTCTTCTCAACTTATGTATTTTAGTAATATACACAAAATTTCTAAAGAAACATAACATTTGGAGAATGATATCCTTACTTCGCATCAAATAGAAACCACTTGGTTGTTAAAAGCAAAAGATTATCTAGCTTCCATTTAAATTACTGGCAAAAAAAGCAAAACAAAATGCTCCCGTATATGATACCACAGCTGGACTGTTGCTATTGTTATGATTTTTCTAGCAATTATTAGAATCTAGTTTCTGTTGGTTCCTAAGATATTAATATCTTTTAATTGATTTAAGACATTTCCATGTGGGTAGTCCTCGAGTTAGGATAGTAACTGGAACGAGAATTTCTGTCTCTAAGCAATATCCCAAATTAATCCCTGTGAAACCCGTAAGATAATGCCCATGGAATCAAATTTTCCTCTCCCCCTATTGTTGACTCCCTATTTAAAAAGGAGTGGAATCTTAATACAAGACTGCCTCAAATTCCAAAACTCACAGAAATAAACTATAGTTAATGGTTGACCCAAAGGTGCTTTTTCAAAAGGCAATTGGATATTTTTTTTCCTAACAAAGGGAAAACAAAGTCCAGTTGCCTTTTGAAAAAGCACCTTTGAGATAACCATGACCTGGATGACTGAGAATCTCCATAGACATAGTCAATGGTAGTAAAAGCTGCCAGCAGATCAAGTAGGGCCAACCTGAGTGCAGGTCCTGGCAAAAATAATCACCAACAGCACTAAAAGCTCTCTTGGTTCCCTCCCTTCCTCCCTCTTTCTCTCTCTCTCTCTCTCTCTCTCTTGCTTGCTCACACGCACATCCGCCCAAGAGAACAGGAAGAAGTGAGATCTAGAAGTTCAGGCCATAGTGCTGCTTATTCACTTCCTTAGAGTCCCTGTCATCACCTTTCCAGATGACAATATAATATATTATCCTAGTCACTTCTGAATTTGCCCACACATAATCAAACTTTTGGATAATTTAAGCAAGTTTATCAGCAAAGTGTTGTGAAATTCATCACCGCAACAGAACGATTCTGTACTCCCAATAAGGACTTTAAGCACGGCCATTGGATGACAATCTACAACACGGGTGTCAAACTCGCTGTGTCACATTGCCGTCACGTGTTGTATCGCGACGGTTTTTCCCTTTGCAGAACTGGGGTGGGCGTGTCCTGCACATGACGCATCCAGCCCACTGGCCGCCAGTTTGATACCCCTGATCTACAACGAATAAAGGTGGAAGAGGCTCTTAGGAGCAATCTCACTGCGTACTCTGGTCATTTTTCTTTCTCAACTATTTTTCTACAACAAAGGCCTAATTTGGGGGTCTACCATCTTCAAAACACCCAGCAATGGCTCTGAAACAAAAAGAGATGCAATATATGCCAATCTACGTGAACTCAAGTGCAATTACTTGGAACTGAGCCATGGTTGCCATGGACACTATACAGTTTAAGACCTGTCAAATCGTGCCCATAAAGACATGAATTGAAGTTCATTAGCATTAATAATGGGACAAAAACCAATTCCAATCCATCAGCAAGAACCTATAGATTCTTTCAGACAACACGATAGACAGGAACTCCATCCGCTCACTAACACCCAACCTAACACACTGATACCTACATCCTACCAGTTCTGGAGTGGGGTGCCTGGTCAGAGGTAAGTTGTCTTGGAGAATCATTATTAATCATTCTCCTTCCTTGAGGTCAAGATTGCAGTGTCCTGGGGTCACGTGATCACTTTCTGTGACTTTCTGAGATGCAAAGTCAATGGGGAAGCCAGATTCACTTAACAGCCGTGTTATTAATTTAACAACTGCGATGATTCACTTAAGAAGTGTGGCAAGTAAAACTCACCTAACAAATTTTTCACTTAGCAACATAAATTTTTGGCTCAATTGTGGTCCTCAGTTGAGGAGTACCTGTACTTCTGGGACAAACTACCATATACTATATAAACAGTCAACTAAGTTTACTCTATCATACACTGATGCTGTTACCTAATTTATTAGGTAAGCTAATAGTGGCGCAATGGTTAGAATGCAGTAATGCAGGCTAATTCTGCTGACTGACAGCAGTTCGATCCTGACTGGCTCAAGGCTGACTCAGCCTTCCATCCTTCTGAGGTCAGTAAAATAAGGACCCAGATTGTTGGAGGCAATATGCTGACTCTATAAACTGCTTAGAGAGGGCTGTAAAGCACTATGAAGCAGTATATCTGTAAAACTGCTTAGGGCTGTAAAGCACTATAAAGCAGTATATAAGTCTAAGTGCTATTGCTATATAAGTCTAATTGCTATTGCTATTGCTAATAATGAGACAGCTGCAAGAAATTCAAGCTCAGAGAATATTAGCATTCAGGAATTCAACCCTGAGCTATATACATTCTCCACTATTGCAGGAGAAATCCCTTGGACCTCTAGTTTTTCAAATTAAAGATTCTATGCAGGAACCTATTGAGGTCCATCAGATTGGTCAGTGAGTCAGAGTAACCACAGATCTAAGAAAATAGGGCAGTTTTTTTTATAACACTATGCTGGCCTGTTATTTCATAAGACGTTACTTACTAACTCATGTAACTAATAACATTTCAGAACTGTTATCTGTATGCAAACACCCATGAAGATTTAATTTAATTTCTTCATTAATTCTGTTGTAGTTATTAAAAACAAAAGAGAAAAGCATAATCTTCTGAATCACAAAACATATGCTGCAACTTCATTAAAAGTTTATCTAGGAGAGGAAAGGAATACACGTATACACGTATATTTCTAACAAGAGGCAGATGTCTCCAAAATATTGCAACAACAACAACAAAAAAATCATCCTAGCATTTTCAGCTAACTAAATTATCAAAATGAAATGATAATCGGGAAGAATCTGAAAATTATATTAAATGAAAACAAACAGTCCAAAGGGCAACAGTTTTCCAAAAGTTTTAAGCCTAAATTGTCAAAGTTTTCTCAGAAAGCTTAGCTATATATCAAATGTGGTCTTTTAGGATTCATACTGGAAATGAGAGACCTTTTCATATGTAATCCTTTATTTACATATTCTCCTTTGGACTCTGATGGTAATTTATTCATCTGGGTGCTGCTTCCATCTGCTATTTTAAGACTGGGCAATGGTTCAGCTCCCATTCCAGAATAAGAGAGGGTAGGCTCTTCACCAAAAAGACAGGTTTTAGAGAGCTTGCATATTATCTATCCACAACTCTGAAGACCAGAAACAGGACTTTCTAATGATAGCCAGTAGAACAAAAACAGTATTGGCAAGCCCAATTTCTACCTATCTGTGTTGCTTTTTGGTAAGTAAGCTTCCCACTACCTTAGCAAAATCTTGTTTAATAGCTTAAAACTCCCCCATACACACACTCCCACTAGCAAATACTTTAAGCCTGAGGATATGGTTCAATGATGAGAGATGATGAGTATTAAAATTCATGTCAGGAGGGCAACATGGAGGGCACCCACAATTTAAAGTAATGCATTGTAAAATTTCATATATTGCTGATTGCAACTTTCAGTAATCCTTACAACTGAACATAACTTCTAGGGACATCAGGAACTGCATTTAGGAATGTCCAAAATGCCACAAGTTGCTTCAGGTTTAGCATTTCATGATGAAAAAAGATGGTGATAACTGCCTATAATTTTGGAATCCAAGTCCAGTGCTTTACCTTTGAATTTTTCTAATACGAACAGCGCTTTAGAAAAGTGCAGCATAAAACGAACAGCTTATTATGCTGTCAGGAAATAACTACAGAAAATATGGTTTGACACTCAGTACATGCTTCAGTTAAGAGGTGTGAGGAAGGAAAAGAATATTGATTGTTAGTTGTGACTTATTTAAGTATAAAATACAGTTTTAAACATTCTTCTACTGCTTGTTCTTCTAAAAGTTCGACTCTCACTCATCTTTAACCTTACCCCAATTTAGATGCTCGATAGTGTGAAGAAATAGGTGGTAATCAGACAAGAGATTTTATACACTGTTTTATTTATAGTAATTCCTAAATAATTTCCAAGTGTACAGAAAAAAAATCAGAATGACTAACATACATTAGTACTATAGAAATTCTATTCAATAAACTATTTCTCATTCAATTTAGAATTTCAGGACAAAGTGTCCTGGTTTAAGAAGTTTAAGCTTTGATTCTGGCCTTAATTTTGGGAAAAGTCCCAGGAGATGATTACTTCCCTTGTGAATTATTAAAATACAGCAACGTTTCATGGAAGCCCATTCTAGTTAAAAATTTCAACATCAGTTCTTCAAGTCAATTTCCCCAGGGTTGGGATACAAGCATATCTATTCCAATTTATTTTAAAAATTATCAAAATCTGTCAAAAATGATATTAAGGGCAACATTTATGCAAGATATTTCGCCAATGAATTAGAGACCTGGTTTATTAGCAATACAGTGCTTGCAGAGGAACAGACTGAGTTTAAAGTGAGATATTCTCCAATAAATCATTGTTTGGGTTGATTTGGGTAGTATTTAAACCATACCAAATTGCAATTGCTTTTGCTTTTGTTGGTTTTATTTTGCCTTTGTCTCTATCAAAAGAGACAAATTATTGTCCTAGCTGTGTCTTGGGGAGGGAGGGAGGGAGGGAGGGAGAATATGAATCCCTACAGATTTTATTCTGCTAGTCATTGCTGACTATAGAGGTGGTACTCGTTTCCATTTCAAGGCCATTGAGCCAGTGCTATCCAAAGACATTTCCACAGTCACATGACCAGCATGACACCACAGAACACTGTTACCTTCCTACCAAAGCAGAACCTATTTATATACTTGCATTTGCATACTTTCTAACTGCTAGGTTGACAGGAATTGTGGCAAGGATGAGAGCTCATCCCGTTGTATGGCACTCAAATCTCGAACCTGGGCTACCAACTTTCCAGCTGACAAGCACGGTGTCTTAACTGCTGAGCTACCATGTCACCCCCAATGGGAAATAAGAGACTCATTTTCGGTCACAGCAAGTTGGAATGGCTTTGGGTTTCATTGTAATCTAAACGGGCATGTTAGCTGGGAATTCTCTTAGAATCATAGCCCCAGTTCGAAGAGCAGCTCGCAGCTGTAGCCAAGAAGGCCTCTGTACAATCTCATCTTTTAATGGGGTTAATGACTTTTCCTGGATTACAGATTTAAAACACAGTAATTTGGAATTGAAACAGTAAATCAGATACCAAGGCAACTATTAAAAAGCTAAGGGAGATGATGGAAATCCGAATATATTGGGGGGGGGGGGGGAATGCACAGCAAAAAAAAGTGTTTTATGGAGTCCTTGGTGCTCTCTGAACTTGGTTGTCTGCAGTTCAACCCTCAGCTACATATATTTTCTTCTATTGGTAAAGTGTTTTATGACTGTCCACAGGCTTTATTGCTATGATTTAAAGCCAAGACAATTAATAAGTGTGGCATTATTTAAAATATATGGTAGTATCTCATTATTATTCAAACCATAGAGATGTGAGAATCCAAGAAGTTGAATATGTCATGGACATCAATAATAAACTGTTATTATCTCCTATAGTAATACAATTGAAAGAAAGCAAGAAGAGGAATGATTCTGTTAATGAAACTACGAGTTAGAGGTGGGTACCAATAGTCCTCAACTTACAATCATAATTGGGACCAGAATTTTGGTTGCTAAGCTAAACAAAGCAGTCATAAAGCAAGACATCATGTGACCGCTTTGCTTAGCAACCGCAACCCCAGCATTATTAGCTGCCATTGGTAAGCAAAATAATAGGGAAGAAGTAGGGGCCTATCTAGGGGGGCTGAGGAGGCCTTGGGAAGCACAAGTGACAAGCTGGAGGTATGCTGCACTGTATCATAAAGCCACTGCCATCCCTGGAGGCCTCAGCCACCCGACTCCAGCCCAGCACCCCACTCCAGCCCAGTGTGATGCAAAGCTTCCACATCCTGGGAAGCTACAGCTGCCTACTCAGCCCAGCAGCACTTACAATTGCAGGGATGCCACAACCCTCACCACTTGCCTATCTCCCGCTGATATGTGTCCTTTTGGCCCCCTTCCACAGTGGCATTCAATGGTGGCACAGTCAGGGCTGGAGCCAAAGCAGAAGCTCGGAGGCTTCCACTCTCAGCCAGCTACCACAACCAGGTGTCTACCTCAACTCCAGTTGCCACAAGCCCCACACCGCAGTCAATCATACCAGCACCACTGCTTAAAGCCGCAGTTGCCCCTGCTACCCTGCACTTCCCAGGTTCTGAGGTGCCTCGCTGACCTTCCCCGCCTTGCACCATTCTCCAAGCCGTGGGTTCCATTCCACGTCAGCATTCCATTTTTTTCTCCAATCCAGTGTCCAAATTGCACTGTTTGAAGAAGAAATGGGGTTTTGAAGTATGGGGTTCCTGCCATTCTCCAAGCCAGGCATCCACTCTTGTGATCCTTTGGAAACCTTATGGTCTCCCACAGGTCTTGGCAAGAATGGGATGCCAGCTTGGAGAATTCAGGAGCCCCATTCTCATGCTGTTTTGGAAGCCTCATTCTCCAATCTCATGTGCCATTCTTTCTTTATATAGTACAATTTGGATGCCAATTCGGAGAAGAAAGGAGACACCGGTTTGGAGAATGGCAGGATCCCAATTGTCCCAATACTTTGGAAGGTTCATTCTCCTAATCACACATATCATTCCCTCTCCAAACAATATGATTTGGATATTGGCTTGTAGAAGGAATGGGATGTCACTTGTGGAAGGAATAAGATGCATAGCTTGGAGAGCAGCATGAAGAGGTAAAGATCAATGGGGTGCGATGGGGCACAGCAGAACCTGTGAAATGCAGGGCGGTGGGAGCAACTGGGGCTTTGTGTTATGGTGCTGGTGCGGTTGGCTGCAGTGTGGGACTTGAGATGGCATTTCTCAATGACAGCAGCAGCAGCACTGGGGCTAAAGTAGAGGTGTGGGGGCAGTGGCAGCTGGTTGAGACTGTGGCTCTGGACCTCTACTTCAGCTCCAGTCCTGGACTTCCCACCATTGACAGCCACTGTGCAAAGCAAGCAAAAGA
Organism: Oxyrhabdium leporinum; assembly: GCA_032468155.1. Taxonomy (NCBI): domain Eukaryota; kingdom Metazoa; phylum Chordata; class Lepidosauria; order Squamata; family Cyclocoridae; genus Oxyrhabdium; species Oxyrhabdium leporinum. The sequence continues at coordinate 139,932 of JANHFL010002285.1, forward strand.
ACAAAGATCAGTGGGGAGACAGGCAGGTGGTGGAGTTGTAGCACTCCTGTGGTCATAAGCACGAGCGGGCTGTCAAGTACCCAAATTCTGATCACCTGACTATGAGAGCATGACAATGGCCAAAACTTCAGGCATGGTTTCGAAGTCCATTCTTTCAGGACCAAGGTAATTTCAAATGAGCACTGAACAAATGATTGTAAGCCAAGGACCACCTGTAGAATTAGCTAATAAAGGGAGGCAGAGAAAAAGCAAGAGAAAAATGAAACATGGTAGATATTAAAGATACTGATTTTAAACACTGAATGAGTAAGGGCAAATGAAAGCAAACTTTTAAAATTACATTATGAGGGGATAGGGGGGGAAAGGAGAGAAAGACTGGAACAAAAAGGAGTCCTTAGCTTAGTTAAAAGTTATGGCTAACATCTAAAGGTGATGAGGTAAATGATTGTTTGGAGCTTAACTAAGTAACAGAGCAGACACAGAAAATAAGTCACTTGTAAAAAAAAGTCAGGGTTGATGGGGGAAGCAAGCAGAGTAATAAGCAATTAATGAAATCCGCCTAGAAAGGGAAAGGAGGACACTTTACCATAATTTAGTGGTGATTCTATAATGCAGTAAATCAATAGTGCCATTAGAAAAGAGGCTGGTTTAGAGGCAAATTAAGAAAGAACCTCTGATGATTGTGCAGCTAATCAATAAATGAGATGACTGGATAGAGGCAGCACAGTTTATTAGGCGAGACACTCAAGTCAATTAGCTGATATAATCTGTCAGCAGGGATGCTGTTTTAGTGCCCCTCTAGCAATACACAGAAAAAGACTTTAGCGGGATTTAATAAGTATAGGTGACAGCTAACATGAGATTTAAATTTCAGAGATACAGCTAGAGAAAATGACAGTGGTACTATTACGTTATCTAAAGCACATCAAAAAAAAGGAAAGCCGATGTTCAAATTTACTTATTGTCAAAAGTATCCAATTTTAATCCCCCAAATAAATTCTACAAACAGAATAAATTATCTGTATGCTTTATTCTAACTAATATATTATTTTTGCTAGAATTTGGGTTACTTGGATTCTATAGTACCACGAGTCATCTACAAAGTCAACAAGAAGCCTCAATATTGTCCACAATTGTCTTTCCTTTCTTGAACTCAAAATATACAGTTCTGCAAGCAAAAAAAATCATCAGACACAAAATCCAGACACCATTCTGTAGCTGTATTAACAAAAAGTGACCACAATTTCATACAGGTTAGTCTGTTGCAGCTCGTCTTTTTCTTTCACACTACAATTGCTCCATGACACTGGATCAATGTACACATCAGAAAGGAAGAAACTGAGATTCGTGTTTGTTCTTGAACAAAAAGATAAAAGCATGTAGACAATTTCAAAAGATTTCAAGATTAAACTATCATAGGTTCCACTCTAGCTGCTTCTTAGTATCAAGCTGGAAAGGAAAGTGAAATCCTCTTTAGTGCTTCACCCAAGCCTGTATATGCTAGTGAAGGGCAGCCAAAATATACTTCTATTCCCAATTCATCCAACTAATTAGCTGTCCTATGACTCTGGAGTCCTTTGCCCAACTCTCTTTCTCCATCTGTTTTAAAGGGCAGCTAACAAGAAACACAAGCAAACAGAAGCTGGCTTTCTGCCCTGCAGCTGGTGGCCTAGAATAGTTTGGCAGAGGATAATTTTCTTTGATAAAGGGCAAATAAGTCCCAGTGGCTAACAAGCTCCGTTCCACCACCTGTTGGTATGACACTCCTTTCTCTGTAATTGCAGCCAAGAGTGTGAACATCTTTCAAGCAGTAATTCTTCATACTGCACCCTTTATTCAAGTGTGATACCCCAATTTCTGTAAAGATCTTGACATTTTTAAAGGAAAGAATAGCACACAACTTGTTCAATATGCTAAAGAAACAGCAGTTTGAGAGCTCAGTTTTCCTTCTGGGGGACTACCATCCTGATGTCGCAAGAAAGCTCAGCGCTGTCAGTAACTTGGAGTAATGCTGATGGGAACATGAGTTCCATAAACGGTCACTATAAGCCTACAAGGTAGATCAGGCTAAGAGAGAGATACCAAATAGGCCTAAAACTACCTTCATTAGAAAGGCTGTATGAACAGAAACTTGTAAGTCTGAACATACTTTCTTTCCTCCCTCTTTTATCTTCTTGAGAATTTGGAAGTGTCTATTTGAGACATTTTAATAACTTTCATTTGGGCTTAAGCCACATTCATGTGTTCATTACTGTGGTAAAGGACCTTCCTCTTCCCTCTCTATATACCTGTAAGGTCAGAGGGGTTAAAGCTAAGGATAATTCATGGTGTGAGTGAGGACAGGTGGAGCTATGAAATCATAGGTGAAGTGAAACCAAGCCATACAGAAGGAACTCTAAAATCAAGCCCAAAAGAAAGTAATGGTGAACCAATTCCTTATTATTTTCAAAAAATATACTGCTTTAATTTTGTATTATTGATCCCTTCCCATCAGGATTCAGACCCAATTCTGGGCCAAAACTAGCACCGGTCGTACTTGTTGATAATCTCTGGCAAGAGCAGGGTGGGGGTAGTGCAACCATCCTTGTTCTCCTTGATCTCTCAACAGTCTTTGATACTATCGACCCTGGTATCCTTTTGGATCGGCTGTGAGGTACAGGGCTGATGGCGCAGTCCTGTGCTGATTTGATTCCTTTCTCCAAGGATGATTTAACATGGGGCTAGGGGATGATAAATTCAGCCCAGGGCTGCTCTTTTGTGGAATGTTGAAGGGCTTGGTACTCTTTCTACTCCATCTAACATCTACATGAAGCTGCTGGGTAAGATTATCCATCAACCAGGTTTGAAGTCTCATCCGTATGCAGATGATACTAAACTCTATACTTCCACCCCAGGTAAGCTCAGTGATGCTGTCACTGCCTTCTCGTGGTACCTTGACACCGTGGGGGCCTGGATGGGGAACAACAAGCTTCAGCTCAACCCTGGCAAGACTGAATGGCTTTGGGTGCATGGGGCTTCAAGATTCAGGACTTTGACATCTTCAGTTCTGGGTGGGGTGGCACTATCCCAGATAGACTAGAAGAGCCTTTGAACAACTCCGTTGTGATCTTTCTTGAATCAGGAGTCTTGAACTCAGACATTAAAGTCCTGGTCATCTTATACCTGGATTACTGCAAGGTGCTCTATATGGGACTACACTTGAAGATTATTTTGGAAGATACAATCGGTGCAGAATGCAGAATGCAGGCGGTTCTTGTGGCCCATGTTACACCACTTTTCCACAAACTTCATTGGTTGCCAGTTTGTTTCAGGCTGCAATGTTGATTATCATCTTTGAAGTCCTTCACGGCATGGGTCCGGGTTATCTGATGAACTATCTCATCTCAATATCTCACCTGTGCAGGCAGAAGGGGCATGCTATGGACCCTGTCAGCCAAGGGATTTTGGCTGGTGGGGTCCAGGAGAAGAGCCTTTTCTGTCATGACTCTTGCCCTTTGGAACATCGTAACACCTTCCCCCCCCCCTCCCCAAGATGACAACCCAGGTGAAGATCTGGTTTTGCCAACTGGCCTGGGGCCCCAACAGAGGTGCACATTCTGCAGGTGGCTATTGCATTAAGAAAAGATCCCACTCTCCCTGTGTACTTTGTGCTCTCCTCCTCCTCCTCCTCCTCCTCCTCCTCCTCCTCCTCCTCCTCCTCCTCCTCCTCCTCCTCCTCCTCCTCC
>JANHFL010002285.1:143756-163864 GCA_032468155.1 Oxyrhabdium leporinum
CTCCTCCTCCTCCTCCTCCTCGTCTTTTAACTACTTATTATTGATGTTGTTATTCATTGTTTTATCATTTTAATGTCCACTGGTTTTAATGTTAGTAATGTCTAGACAAGATGGAATATAAAACTAATCAATAAATGATTCTTTAAATAGGTTTGGATGGCACACATTGACATCCTCCAAGTTTAGAAACGCTTCTCTATTTAAGGGGATTGGGGATTGAAAAACATTCCTAAAATTTCAAACATCCAGTTATCATGAAAGCAAAACAAAAGCAGAGGATGAAAGCTTTGAGCCACAAGAGGGACATACAAATGAATGTAAGCTTTTAACAAAGGATAAAGAATGTCAACAAATAAAAGAAAAAACAAGAAAGGAGAACATAGTTGTTTAAATCAGAGAAGCCACCAGAAAATTGAGAGTAATCGTAGACAAGATCTAAGAGATCAACGTTTTTAAAAGAAGATGGAAAATTTAACAAGTTCTTTACAAACGGGTTTATAGAATGAAAACATTTGTAGGCAGATAATATACTGAAGAAACAATTCCAGTAGAAAGTAAACTATGACAGGCAATAGATCACCTGTCCTGTAAGAAGCACCTACTTCAGGTGAAAAACACTTGGAGCTGCGTGAAAGTGCAGAAAAGAGGCATTAAAATACTAATAGCTCCATATGGAACAAGGCTGTGTGGCCTACAGATTGGAAAACTTTAGTGTTTTTGCAGAAAAGAGATGCAAGAGAACTGTAGGAGATGACAAGAACATGCAAATTACCAAACTATAGCATTAATTGCACACAAATACATGAAGTTAAGTTCCCACCAAAAAAAAGACCACTAGGCATGGAGTTAATAACAAGAGATTTTAGAAAAGGTTTTAGAAAATCTGAGGGATAATGGAGAGAGTAAGAGAAAATAAGATTTACTTCTGCTTTGCTGACTTAAACAAGGCCTCTCTGCAAATCATACCAAAAAGACAGGATATACTGACGACAGTAGATGTGCATGAATATATAATTGTTCTAAATAACTTGTGCAATAAATAAGAAGATAATGCCAGAGTGAATTTGGTAAAATAGGGTAATTTCAAATGGGAAAAGAAATGAAACAAGGATGTATATTGTTATCATATCTACACAACAATTATATCTGAAAAATGGCAGGACTGGAATACAAGACAACTGTAACCAAAACTGGAGATAGAAAGATTTTTAAAAAGTGCAGGAGCTCCTTAGGAAAGTAAAAATTGAAAAGTTAAAAATCTGAGTTAATAATTAAATATTAAAAACACAAAGATAATTTCAGTCAGCATATCTAGTTAACTTATAATTGAAGATAAAAATGAATATAATCAATAGTTCTACTTTCTTGAAGTCAGGAAAATAAAGATGGATAATGTACAGTAGAAATATAATAGATAATCCTAGGAAAGAAAACAGTGACAAACCTATGCAAGTTCGTAAAATAAGAATATGACAACAAAGGTCAGAACAGTTAAAGCTCTGTTTTGTTTTCCCCAGTGGTAATGTACTAGTTAATCATATTTTAAATCTATATAAATAATTAAATAAAGCTAATTTTAATACAATGTATGTTATAAATATCTGACCATATGATCAATGTACAAAGCTTTCTTCCTTGCTTAGTCCAATCTTAACAGCATTTTTCACCATGAATTTTAAAGCAGTTAGAAAAGCAAATATGGTACTGGCAATATGAAACAAAATTTCTGGAAGCCATGCCTAAAACCCTTAGTAGTTCCCTCCAATGCAAGATCATACTCTTTAACAAATTTAATTAAAATCAATATACAATGAAATTGTGCACAGTATGGCTTTCTAAATTATGGAATTTTGCATTTAGAATGCCTTCCCATTCCAATTCAACAAGCACATACCCTGTTTTCTGAGAAAGTTGAATAGAAGCCCGGCACTCAGACAAAACAGCCATCATTAGACACATAGACATAAACAGTATCTACATACTATGCAAAAGACACAATCAAGAAGCCAAAAAGGGAACAAAAAGACCAAAAAAAGACCTCCCTTATCAGCAATCAGCACCCAGATGAGCATAGATTCTCCACAATTAGAATCAGGCCGACAGTCAAGTAAACAATGAAGGTAACTATATGTGTCCCAGGATAATGTTGCAGGACCAATCTGAGCCGGTCACCAGAACCAAAGGTTTATTCTTCCAAGTTTTTAGGCTCGGGCTGGAACGCATAATCAGGGAACCTCTCTCTTTCCAGAATATGTCCCAGTGACTGATTTAGATTTGATCGTGCAAGCAAGCAATACCCAATCAAGGAACTGCCAAAGAAGCTAACAATAAACAGTCCAACCAAAGTACCTTTAAGACCATCCCCACTAACAATGACCAGGAAAAAAACACTAGAATGTAAATTGAGAACAAACCCCACTCTTTACTAGCACTGATGATGTTACCTACTTTGGGTAATGAAACATTTGCAAGAAAACAACCAAGCTCAGAGAGTATCAAGGAACCCCCTCAAAGTTGAACATTTTTAGAAACTAAAAACATTTTCTACTAACCTATAAAATATTCCTTACTTGACTCCCCAAATACACTGAGAAGTCAGTGTAACATCTAGATGGCATCAAGTAGAGCAAGGCTGACGGAGAATTATTCTCAGCCTCTGGAGTTGCTCCATACAGTATAGTTCTGGCACTCAAAGAACGTATGAGTCCTCTCCTCTCAACCACTACAAGCTATGAGCCTTATCTTCCTATTGTTCAAATATGCATGCTACTTTCGGACGGGGAATTCCTTATAGTAGGATGAAGAAAATAGAAGACTCAAAATATCTCATTTACAATTTCCTCTACTGCAAACTATAGCAAGCCAATTGGGTAACTTCACGCCAGATACTCTTTCTCAGCCCCATTCATCTCACTGTGTTGGCTATCGTGAGGAAAACAGAAGGAGGGAATATTAGGTATGTTCACTGCCTTCAGTTATTTATAAGGCAGGATAAAAAAAATCTAAAATAACAACTTTAAAGACATGAATTAAATGACTAAAAAATGGCACTGTATAAATAAGATATTAGTCTATTTTCATGAGATATCTCATCACCTTAGAGGAATTGCCCAGAATTTGAAGAGGTAATAGGTTCAAAGGAAAAATAAAGGATTAACAAATGATTCCTCATTCAGACTCTAGGACACCTTTTTTTGGTCCACATCTTCAAAATCCTCATTACTGAGCTCCAATATCAAGACTGTCATATACTACCGTAGCTGTCCGGGACCAGGATTGGATCGCTTTCCATTTTTTCAGCCACCCTGACTGATCCTCCCCCACAACTCCCGCTCAACTGCTATTCTCTCTTCCACTGAGGAGGCCTTCTTAATAGCTAGCAACAGGCACTTGCTCTAATTAAAATGTAATTTACAGCTTAACCTGAATTCATTAAAATATAAATTGAATCATAGACTTCTGGTGAGTGCTATGGCAAACTGATGTCCTGCTGACAACAGGGCAGCATTTACAAGGAAAATCATGGCTGGGTGCTGGATCTGGACTGGTAAAATCTCTCCAGAGCAAGAAGAGATAGTTGAGATAACCCACATGACCCCAGACAGCTGCTCCTCATGAACAGACCACAGGAATTGCTGTGGGGGTTACGAGTTGAGTGGCTGGGAATCAAGGGTTACCATCTAAGCTCATGCTTATAACATAATCTCTTAATTTTTTAATCACGTCTCAGATTTTCTCCCATTGCTTTGGAAAGATTAAAATGCTTCAGACTTCTTGGGGAAATTTTTTTAATGTGATTTTAAAATTCTGGCAAAATATATTTTTTCTTAAATAGCAAAAGGGTACTTAGAATATGAATTTTAGAAAGTTAATAAGGTATTAAAAGTCCAAATGGACTTGGAATTATAATTTTGAACCTCCTGTAGGAAACAGCAATTGTTTGGATATTTTTAACAGGAAACATGACAATGTAACCTTGAAGGTTTCACATTAGAGGGAGCTAGAGATTAATACATTTGTTTCGTTAATAAAGAATGGAGCAAAAAGCTTTGATGAATATTTTTGAATATTGGTCTTTGAAATTAGTTAATATGACAGATTGTATGTTAATGAAATTGCAGAAGAAGAAGAATATATACCAGATGAGTTTGAAATTAATTTGAAAGTGGATTTAAATGTGTTAAGCAATGAAAAGGAAATGAAAAAAGATGGATTGGATATAGAAATAAAATCAGTGGATGTTTCATTACTTAAGGGAGATGTACAATTACTAAACCAGAAAAACTGATTTGGATAAGCTTCTCTTATTGAATACATAAAATAAGTTTATTAAGGTCTTGAAAGACTTTGTAAGAAGTGATTTTTTAAAGACAAATTTTACCTAATGGATGTACAAAAGAAGTCTGTCGAAGTTGTGAAAATTTCTTGGGAACAAAAAAAGATGATCAAAATGAAGCTCTGGGATTATATCTGAAGGGCTAAAATTCAGATAGTTAAAAGTGCAGAGAAAGAATACAGGGTTGGCTTATTTGCTCAAGGTTAAAACAGAAAATTAATTATGTCTGGCTTCCCTTACTGGACTTTTATTGATAAAGTATGACGAGGCTTTTGGATTTTGTTTTTTAGTTAAAAGATGAGTTATGGGGTGAAAGAGGATATATTGTACTAGGAGATGGTGATGAACTACTAAAATTGTTTATGAAGGGATGAAGATTACAGATAGTTACAGTTATAGTTACAGATAGTCCTTGACTTACAATAGTTCATTTAGTGACTGTTCAAAGTTACAACAGCACTGGAAAAAGTGACTTATGACCGGTTTTTACACGTATGTCCACTGCAGCATCCCCATGGTCACGTGATCAAAATTTGGATGCTTGGCAATTCTTCAGTGTTCCGACAAAGTAGAACAGGACGACTGTGCTGATATATATGAAGAATTTGTTCAGTCAGCACAGTTGTCCTGTTCTACTTTGTTGGAAACAGAAGGCAAACAAGGGCACTAAAGGAATGGCTTGGCAGGTTCAGCTGCTTAAAAATTCAAATACTACTTACACGTGTTTCATATGTCAACATTCATGGATTATTCATTCAACTTTAATTCACAGTAAAATATGACCTAATCTGTACCCCACCATAAGCCTTTGTTTAAAAGGATTTACGTTTTAATTCATATTTCACAGGTCAAGGGGTCAAGATCTGTGATGAACAGCCTGATGAAGCAATTGTGGAAAGGAACAAAATTAAGGCCATGTACCAATAAAATATTAAGGTCATCCATATATATGGACAATAATGTGGCAACAATTACCCTATGATGAAGGAAGCAATGTTAAGGGTGGTTTGTAGGGAAAATGTGGATTAAATGAATGTGACAAGAAGCAAAATAATTTTGTTCATTATATTCATTTACTAGCATCTGAAGAAAACAATCTGAACATTGAAAGGTTTTGTCTTCAGGGAACAGATTTCACACTGACTAGACTGTTACCAAAATTCTACATGTTAAGATCAAAGATGTTAAGATAATACATTTCTAGTGCCCAGTATCACTTCGTGATGGGTTTCATTTTCACCATGCATGACACAATATTCTGTAGCTGCAAAATGCAGTGAGAAAACTCATACAAGCAAAGTGCTTTCTAAAGAAACTTCTTGTTCCATTAATTTACAAATGCTTGATAAATCTAAGAATGTAGTTTAAAATTTATAGCGTTACAGGATCTCAGATGGTCCCATGATTACCCACATTTAGGATATTTCCATGCCCGATTCTTAAAATTTTACAATAGGAAGTTTGCCCTCTAAAGCCAAAGAAGAGCTGTTTCCTTGAAGCTTGCTGTTGAAGCTTGTTGTTCATACATTATTTTGTCACCATGGATATTGAAATGTCAAGAAGCTGTGGATTTTTCCCGCTTTTCTTACAGCTAAAATATGCCATGACACTTTACATTACGCTATATACAAAATACATTATAAGTAAAAGAAAATTCCAAGATGCAATTCACGCACAATCACTGGTAGGAGTTTTAATAGCTTTAGTCTGGTCCTATTTTCTTCTTGTTAAAAAAAATAATTGATTGTGAAAATCTAATGCATTTTATTTTCTATGTTAACTTATTGATTTAATTTATGTAGGCTCTTAGTCTGACATTTAGTGAGTTCAGTTGGTTGTCAATTAGACATTTCTAGTTGATTAAATAAAGTTTAATAAATACTAAAATCTAATACCCTGAATTTTTTTTCTCTAGAAAATTATGAAAGCCCTAAGATCTTACATGATGAGGGCCTTGAGAACCAACTAAGGAATTGAAGAAAGGAACAGGAGGAACAAAGACAACAAACACATATATACATCATATATGCATACATTATTTTCTGTTCAGAAGGCAGTATTTTCTAGAACAAATGAGTTTTTTATATCGCTTTTAACTTGTACATGAAAGTTTCGAAGTGGATAGCCATAGAAATGTAATAGATATGTGTATTTTTTCATATATACTGTCTGATATAGTGTAGAATTCCCCAGAAAATATTATCATATGAAAAATCAGGCAGTGATAATGACATTACTATTTAGGATTAAAATTTACCTGTTGAATTAAAATTTTATCATTGGAAGGTCAGAAATGGCTGATTCCAGAGTGACTGGAAGTAGGTTATCAATAGCTCTGGTACAGACAGTGGAAGCTACCATAGAATGTCCGTGCATTAATAATAATGTATTATAAATAGTGTTTGTAAGCAAGCATCATCATTTTGGAACATGTAGTCTTTGTGTGATTGTCCTTCAAACGGTTACCTAAATGGAGCAGTGCACACAGCCACAGGCTTCAACCATGCCTGACCTCAACAACTCCCTTTGCAAAGTAACCTGAGTTCCCCTTGCATATTGAAGGATAATAATTCATCAGTAAAACTAATTCTTTTCACACTTAAATAAGTGTGACTGTAGTCTTGTAATCTTGTAATCCCCTGAACTGGCTGGGAATCTTCTTCTGCAGCATAACGTGTTCTACATTTTTCTTTCTTTTTTTTGTTAAGCACACAGCTGAGAGTAAGAGGGCCATTTGGTGCACCTTCTATGTCATTGATGATTTTCACCCATTAAATGCTATGCTGTTTAGAGGATTTCCTTTCCTGAGCTTGTTAAAGATACTTACTCTACACTAGTTGTCCCCGCTAGGTGGACCAGATGGGCTAAAACTATTTTTATTGAGATTGGCTACAATAACAGAACTTTGCAAGTCTAATTGTGTTCTAAACACACAGAGCAGCCCAAAAGATTCAAATATAATTTGCAGGCAAAAATGACATAATAAGAAGTGGATTTTATTTGTTATTACTGCTCCTAGCAGATCCAGAGATTAGGAAACAAATTGTACAATATAAGAAATATAATCCTGTATTTTATCTGGATGAAGCATAGAATTAATGTGGGCATTTTGCTTTCTTATTGTACACCTATACCCAACAATATAAGCACCGTAATGTTTTTAGCTTTTAGTTTACAAGTATGTGTGACTCAACCAAAAAGAATAAATATAATTATCTTTTCAGAAAAGTTTACTATTTTTTAAATCGCCAGAGATTTTTAAAAGCTTGAAATTACCTGATCATATTCACACTTATTCACTTATTTACACATTCAATGACGTGGTTTCATTGTAAGAGCTATCCCGTCATGCAATCGTGCATTAGAGAGCAAGTCATAAAACGTCACTTGTCCCTAGGCATACTTTTGCACTACAAAATATATGTGGGGTATTAGTTAAACATTTAAGATTATGATTCTATGTTGCATAAAGCCTTCAATTAGTTGCAAATATGCAATGATCAATATTGTAAATTGAGTTGCAAATCAATTCACAATGCAGGCCATTATTTTTAAATACAGGGTGCAACGTGACTTCAAAATCCATATTACTCATCCCCTCATCTCCGCTCCATTAGCAGTCTTGCTGTAACATTCTTTATAAGCAGCATTTGTAGATCTCATTTCCAAAGGCAGCTGAACATAAAATGTGCTACAGTATTCTAACTAGGTTATGCTCAGGACACGAGTAACTGTTGCAAGGCATCCTGTTCAAGTAGGGTAATAATTGATGCATCAAACCATACTGGGTAAAGGCCCCTCCGGCAACAGCTTCTCCCTGTTTCAGCAACAATTGAGAATCCCAGAGTACCCTCAAGTCACATACAACTCTTTCGAGGGAAAGTAATCTAGACTATCAGAACCTGACAAAGAGCACTTCCAACTTGGAATAATTTAATCTGAGTAGTTTTGTCCCATTCAGATCCTTACATCCTCCAAACATCTATTAATGTCTTCCACAGAATCTCTAGGTTGGCAATGTTGGCAACTGGGTGTAGTTTGCATACTGATGACACTTCACCAATAAAAGAAACAGGTAACTGCAAGAACAAATATCTGATTGGGAGGTTGGGGAGGTGAAAAGATGACTCTGCAATCCTATTTAGAGCCAGTAAAAACACACCAAAAAAAAGTTTCTTCTAGAACTGGGATTCAGATCAATTTGGCTTGGACCCTTCTTTACAAATGTTCTTCACTGATAGTCAACCTTCCAGTGATTACTTCCCAACCATATTAGACAGTGAATTCTAATTCTGTCTTATGCATGAAAGCCAGCTGGGTAAATTTGGGCCAGTCACTTTCTCTCGGCCCAACCTACCGCACAGTAGTGTTTCTTATGGGAAAAATAGGAAGAAGAAAGAATATTATGTACTATATGTTTATTTCTTTTGAGTTACTTCTAAAGTAATAAAAACAGGATAAATAAATATTTGCCAGATGCTCCGAGTCTATATTTGGCAGATGACTGAACATTTGAGGATCAAGTTAACATCTTTAAACATTTTGGGATGGTATTTGACTCTTCTAATAAGCATAGGACTATTGGGCTTGTATAGTTTAAAATGCCTCAAAACTGACTGCAATTTTGCATTAAGACTGAAATCTTTTCATTATTTATACCATCTGCTTTTAAAAGTATCTTCAGCAAAAGCTAACACGCACATCTTATTTGATCCCCATTTAGGCCCATGTAGCTCTTTTGCCCATTTCAAGAAAATGCCATCTACATTACTAAAGATTATTAAGTGGCATAAAGTCTGATTTGTCATGAAACTGGTGTGATTAAAGTGGAAATCAGCATATGGATATATATAAAATGGTAAAGGCTTTCCCTGTCCAGTCAAATCTGACTCTAGGGGGCACTACTCATCTGTTTCCTAGCCAAGAGAGCCAGCATTGTCTGAAGATGTTTATGTGGTAATGAGGCCAGCATGACAATATGCGGAGGTGCACGTAACACTGTTACCTTCTCAACAAAGTGGTACCTATTTATCTACTTGCATTTACATGCTTTCAAACTAATTTTCATTCAAATTATAATAAGGTTTAAAATAAATTTTGTTGTTCCGCATTGAATCTAATTTTAGTAGTCCAAATCTTCAAAACTGATTTTTCAAAATTAAGTTTGCACTTGTTTTTAGCTACTATAATAATAGAAAAATAAGCATTATCCTCATTATAGTCTCCCTCCTCAAGCATTAAATACTATAGGACGGATATAGCGTGTAGTTATGTGAAATATGCTAACTAGAATACAAGACTTTTACTATTATTTATTAAATGGTAATATTTCTTTCATTTCAATCTTCCAACTTGTGGTGAGCCAGCCCACTAGATACATTGTTGCATTCCACAATGCTATTCTCTAATAAAATAAATACAATAAAAATGATGGAGAAAAAGTTTTTTTCTTCACAATACTGATCCTTATGTCCACATAGGTCTCTTCTGTTGGATATGGGAAGAACATCAGTCAACTGGTTGTATTAAAATTCCAATGGATTCATAGTTTATGCATGATTGGCAACATCTCAACAAGCCAGATGCTCCCACTTTGATGTCCCTCTCACTTCCAATTTAGCAGTAAATTGTACATGGTTATTATATCCAAAATCTGCAAATGATAATTTGTAAAATGTACTATAACAACAATAAAAAAGCATGGAAAACTGTGGTGAAAAGAGATTTCCAGTTTGGTTTTAAAAACATATTATGGATGATAGTCTACCTATTTCAGATGTAATAGACACTCAAGAAAGGAAATTAAAGTGCAAACAGGAAGGAGGGAGAACTCTTTCACAGAATTCACCTATAGGCTCTGAGTATACATTCTAAAGTTATTCAGTAGAAGGGTACAATAACTTGTAGGACCCCACAAAAGTTTAATTTTGTATGAGTACTGTATTAATTTCTTACAGAAAGACTATGGACAGTTTTAATAACTTGATTTGGAGGGTTTGGATGTAAAGTGTACTTCTATCTTCAGAGGATCCAGATTCTTGGGGGCAATATGCTGACTCTGTAAATTGCTTAGAGAGGGCTGGAGAGCACTGTGAAGTGGTATATAAATCTAAGTGCTATTGCTATTTATAAAGTACAACAATTGTAATTATTTTAAGTATGTTGATATAGAATGCGTTGATAATATTTTGATTGAGGGTGGGCAAATATAAAAGAAAAAAGTATAGAATTAGAAGAAATAAAAATTTATTTTCTCACTAAAATATGTTTTATTTTCAGATTATAGAGCACTCAGGATCCCCTTTCCATCTTTGACAAGACAGAAATTCAACGTTTCCCCCAATTCCTTCCTGGTATTCATATCACAATTATTATGAAGAGATCAAACATCCACAGCAGACCTTTCATGAGCGAACAAACCATAATAATCCATTCCTTATCTTTATTTTTATTTTTTCTCCAGCCCCCAATACAGCTTTTTCAAGATCTAAAGCTCTGAAAAAAGGGGAGATAAAAAGGCACCCTCTGTCTCCAACATTATATAAAACCTTTTTTCATGTCTTAACTTCTGCATCACTAGACACAATTTAAAATAGATAAAAGCAATTGCTGATTAAATGATATCTCTTGCCTAGAGATAATTCTCCGCCTCATTAAAACCAATCATTACTTTTTCATTATTTGTAACAAGGCCCTGTGGAATACAAATAGAAGCCCACAACATTTGCAGAAAGATTTATTCTAATTGGTTTAAAATTCATCCCTCCTTGTCTCTAACTCCCACCCTCCTAACACATAGAACATCATTCACTCATGGCCTGATGGAATATTAGCCCCCTTGAAAAGTGAGTGATTGTCCCATGAAAGGAGGTACATTAGAATCCATCCACTATCCACTTCAGTCATCTAAGACTAGAAATGTTTAAGCTCTCTAAAAAATAAAATTATTTTTTTAGAATAGTATAATTATTTCCCATCTCTTCTGTTTTAACATACCATAACCTAAATTACTCTTTCCTTCCCCATTTAAAATAACCCAATCAATTACATTCTCTGTTTCCACGTAACTGTGATTTACCCTAAGTAGCCAATAAATTTCTTCTGTACTTACTCTTTAAAATAGATTTTTAAATCTACTTTAGAATAGATTTTTGCATGGAGACCATATTTCCTATTTTTGAATACCATCTTTATCATATCTCACTGCACAGCAGCAAGCAAAGTGATCTCTCAGAGATGAAATAAGTTTTTCCATACTGTATATGTTTCAATAGCCAGTCCATTTTGCTGTGCCACAAATTCTAAGGTACCAGATTAGAAGCCAGGAGATATGAATTCTAGTCCTGCCTTAAGCATGAAAGACATCTGGGTGTCTTTGAGCCAGTCATTCTCTCAATCCAACTCACCTCACAGGGTTGCTACTTTGGGAAAAGTAGGAAGAGGAAGAACCATTAGGTATGTTCACAAACTTGAATTATTTATAAAAATAAAAAAGGCAAGATATAAATAAGTAAACAAACTACAGAACTAAAATAGAAGGATCTCGGCAGACTTGAACACTAGGCCCTATCTAATAAAATGAAATTCAATGGTGAGGAAAGTAAGGTTCTACACTTAGGCAAGAAATACCAAATGCACATGGACAGAATAGGTGGTATCTGGCTCAATAGTAGTAATTGTGAGAAGGATCTTGGAGTCCTACTGGACAATCATTTAAATATGAGCCAGTAGTGTGCTGCAGTTGTGAAAAAAAGCCAACACAGTACTAGGCTGCATTAACAGAGGAACAGAATCAAGTTCACATGAAATATTAGTACTACTTTATAATGCCTTAGTAAGACCACTTAGAATATTGCATCCAGTTTTGGTCACCACAATACAAAAAGGATGTTGAGACTCCAGAAAGTATGCAAGAATAATAATAAAGGTGATTAGGGGGTGGACATACATATGAAAAATAGCTGCAGGAACTGGGTATGTCTAGTTTAATGAAAAGAAGGACTATGGTGCCATGATATCCAATATCTAAGGGGCTGCCACAAAGAAGAGCAGATCAATCTATTCTCCAAAGCATCTGAAGGCAGAAGAAGAAGTAATAGATGGAAACTAATCAAGGAGAGAACCAACGTAGAAGTAAAGAGAAATTTCCTGACAGAACAATTAATCAGTGGAATGGCTTGCCTTCAGACGTTGTGGGTGCTCCATCACTTGTAAGAAGAGACTGGACAACCATTTGCCTGAAATGACCAATAGCCATATACATTAGCCTATCTACATAACAAATATGCAGTACTCTAAGGGTCTCCCTGATCAAAGATGGAGGACAGATTTATTTCCAGTGCAGCTGTGCTATAATTGAAACTGTATGCACTGTAATACTTTCTTCTGCTATAAAATGCTGAGTTGCCATTGTGGTACTTTCTCCATTGGAGAAAATTCCTGTCTCATCTAAGCTACTGACTCCTAGGTTTTGACCATCCTAACAGTCTTTTCACAGAGAATCAAAAGTTTGAAAATATAATGCAAATTTTTGGAGCAATAGTTGGGACAGCATCTTGGCTCTTTGCAGACTTTGGGCTAATGTTTGGATACATGTATACTTTCTCTTGAGAGTAGGCAACAGAATTTCATTTTTAATGCGGGCTAGTGTTCACAGTAAAAAAAAAAAAGACAATAAAGTTATCTTAATATGGGATATGGCTCCATTATCCATCAGGAAATGTGGTAGTTTTGGGTTATTTTCTTCAACATGATCATGTTTTAATATACTGGTTATCACTATATTATCACTATATTATCACTATAATATCACTATGGAACAAAGTTTTTGCTTCCTGAACACTTTTGGATATTTTATAGTTTTTGACTGCTAATCATGAAAATAATCTCTAATTTAACCTTGTTTGTTTATTTGTTTAATTGCTGCCCAGCTCACTAATACAACGACTCTGAGTAGCTTATAATACCACAATATCACATACTGTTTTATAGAAAACTTCTGTTTTACATAATGGCGATGTACACCCTTTAGTATCTGTTGGCTACTATGCTGCACACATGAAAGAAAAATACAGAAACATGGAACTGTTCTTGAAGCACATCCAGTACACCAAATACAACTGGAATATCTATATCTTATGGAGATCTGAAAGTAGTGGCTCTGCTGCTTGGACTACAGCTCAAATATACCAGGTACTGTTGTTATATTTACAAATAGGACGGCTGTACAAGGGAGTCACATGACATTAAAAAGAAATGGCCACTCCAAATGATTTGGTTCCAGAAGAGAAAAATGTGGCACTTGTTTACCCAAAAAAGTTATTTTGCCTCTGGTTCACATTAAACTCGGGTTGATGAAAAATTTTGTGAAAGTGGTAAACAAGAAAGGTGAAGATCTTTGTTATTTGAGACAAATGTTTCCAAGAATAACTGATGCCAAGATCAAGGAAGGCATTTTTGTTGGTTCACATACGTCATCAATGACAAGTAGTTCTTGGGGCCAGAGAAAATCGCCTGGAAAGCATTCAAGGATGTCCTTGAGAATTTTCTTGTCTATAACAGAGCACTGAACTATATTCAGCTAGTTGACAAATGTCTTACAGCTCAGAAGATGGTGAAATGCAACATGCCACTAAAGATTCATTTCTGCATCACACTTGAACTGCTTTCCCAAAAATCTAGGTGCAGTCAGTGACAAATATGGAAAAAGTTTTCACCAGGACACTACCACAACAGAAAAACAGTATCAGGGTAACTGGAATCTATCAATGCTGGCTGACTACTGTTGAACAATGCAGAGAATCAACACTGAGTAAAACAGCAGTAAAACACTTTTAACACTATTGAACTCATGCAGCGTGTCAGAAACATTATGCGACAAAATATACTATAGTCATTAAAAGTTAATTTCATATTTCTTTAAATTCCTGTGGGATAAAGTCAGTTTGAAACTATATTCGTGTTCAGTTTGAAGGGGTCTATCATAATCACCAAAGTTTTTCATGAAGTAAAACTTTTTGGGAAAAAAATGTCCAGTGTTTTCATTATTTTTGATCTATGTGAACTGCCCAAGAATTTGGCAAGTCAGTAGCCTTAGAAATCTACGGATTAATAAATATGGATTTTTTTCTTTTTTATAAAGTGGATTAAGGTAGAATATTCTAATCCATCAACAAATGGATCTTTTTCTTGTATTATGGAGATGTTTTCCAGAACTTGGCAAGGATGACCTTTATCTACTCTTAATTTGATGTTGAAATCACTGATCTGTTTACCAGACAACTGAAGAACATTCTGGGCATAAAGGTGGCTCAGGTTTTACACAAACTATTGTTACATGGTAATGAACTACTATTGTAATTAATAATTCTGCATGTTTTACATCAAAATTTAAATATATAGCACAACAATTATGTAAACTATCAGGTTGCTCAAATAACTGGAGTAACTTTCATTTGCTTCCCAAAGAGTTTATGGTATTGCGCTAACCTGTAAAAGCTAAGATTAACTCGGTGCTTTAAGTTTCATTAAATATTTTGAAATAATTATCCAAGGGGGAAACTCAGTTAACTAGATGTGAATATTTCAAACTGTTCATCTCAGATTAATTTTAATATAACTAGTTTAAAATCCCAGTGAATTTATGGGGAAAGTTAAATATTATAAAAAATAATATTACATCAAATTTGATATATACTCAAAGGGATTTTTAACGTTAATAATAACGTTAATGTATTTCAAGCAGAGTGATAAGTCATTAAGGAGGTCTATATGGAATGACAAAATTTGTGTTGAGGGGGATTTTAATCTTACAGATTTTTAGATGTTATCATTGGTTAAACTTCCATTTCTCTATGAAAGTCAAGTGATCAAGTCCCAAATCCATTGTAAAATATTGTTCATGATTCTCCTGACCTCATGGCAGGGACTAGGTTCCTTTTGCATTCAAGATTCTATTGTACTTCCAACATTAAATTCTGCAAAGTTTATTTGAAATATGTTTTGATAAAAGTATAAAATTTAACTTTATTTGGAAATATAATTTTGATCTTTATTCATCTGATAAATTTAGGGACAATCTGAATCTAAAAATTGCAGGTGCAATTTTTTTAAAAAATTAACAGGGTAATAGGGGTATTAATACTTTAAATCGGCTAATTGCCAATACAATTTTAAATCATTTTATTGAAAGAGGAATTTAGCTTAATAAAGTTTGGATGCTAGCATCATTATTCTGGAAATATAAAATGATGGAGTGGACACTTACACATATTATCCGTTCTTGTTCCATTATTCTTTTTTAAATTTTAATATTCATTGATTTCTTGAGATAGATTTGGGAAAGTGCTTTAGTTTAATGATGTGAATATGACTCTGAATTATATTATATCACTCTGAATCTATCATTATATGAAGAACTGTGGATTTATTTAGCTGAGACAAAGCAAACAGTATTACCCTTTTTTTGATGGAAAAACAGTGCCACCCTGGATTTACAAGCTTGGATTGTTGATATGTATTGGTTCTCTGGGGATGAATTAGCTCTTAAAGAGATATAATGAAAAGACTAATTATTATTATTCTGTGGGGTCAAGGTTTAACACATTGTTAAAAAAGTGTAATTAAATGTATTACAATATTTACTTCTATTTTTTCTTCTTTATCCTTTTTAATTTCCTTGTATTAAAATAAATAATAAAGATGTACTATATATTTCCCTTTTTTAATTGCAGTCTTACAAAATACATTTTATTCATTTAAAATTTCATTTGTTAATACAAGCTTGTTGCCATTTTCATGTTATACATTTCAAGTCACAATTTTCAAAGTTTCTTCATCATAATTAGATATGCTGATTTATTTTTATTTCCACCAATCTTTATGCTTTTGATCAGGCTAGGTTTTTAACTTTAACCATATCCAAGTTGAACGCAGAATTCCATACTAAACAGTAAGGAGAATGTGAGTCAATTTGGCTACATTGTGACTAGTAAACCACTGTTGCAATCAAAGTTTGATTTTATCCTAGGTGTGCTCACTTAGTAAGCAAACTAGGAACCCTAATCTACAGTCTCCCTTGCAATCTAACACACTCTTCCCTGCATCCAATCAACTATGGAAATTGAAAAATGTATGGTACACATTCAGGATGTCAAAGGTGGATCAATGGCCTAACAATAAACCCCCACTACAGCAAATCTTTTGTGTACAATTCTGGGTACAAAGATGTGTACAAAGGTGGACACACTTCCTTAACTATCAAAATTTGAAGAATAGCTTCAATTTAGATTTAAGATAAACTTTTTGCTAGGACAAATGTAAGGCAAGCATCTTGAGAGTCAATAACAAGCCCGAGCACTGGAAACAGGAAGAATCAGTGTATAATATTTCCCACTGGAAACAAAGAAAGAATCAGTGTACAATATTTCTTCTGCAGTAAAAGGCAGGGATAAACCATTTAAAGCCTGCAGGAAGCTGGAAAGTGAGAAACACTGGCACAAAAAGCAGGAAAGTTTTTAATTTTCACCTAAAGAAGACAGTCCACTATGCAATTTACACCTCATCTGTCTCCATCACACTTTGAGGAGGTTGCATTCTAGAGTACACGCACAGACATATACAACTGTATAACCAGATGAACCGGGAAGCGACAGCTGTCCAACTTGGTAAAATCCTTTAAGTACAACATTGTGCAAGTGTGAATTCTGCAATATGAATGCCTTGCAATCCGAGAAGTCAATCTAATTCAGAGTCTGCAGTGACCATCAACTTGGACAGATTATACATATGTGTAGAAAGCTATTCGTTCTCCTTCTCTCTATGAGTTGCATGACCTAACAAATTACCCTGCCAGTCCTTCAAGCCAAAGAAAAAGGGCTTTGCAACAAGACTGGCTGTTCAAAAGATGTAAAAAGTACTTCCTATACAGGATTTTTTACTTGTGAGCCTGTTTTGTCAATCTCTTCAGATTGCAAACACTGACCTTGTTCATTATCAAATAGAAGAATCTCCCCCTTTCCCCATCTGCACTGAATGAAAAGGGTAAAAGGGCACATTCAAATTTAATGCATTGCTCTCTTCTCTTGGGAATAATCTATTGAAGTTTCCTATTGCCTATAAGTATAATAAGCCCATATTTAATTCCATTCTATTACTTAAGCATACAAATTATGCACCTAAACATTATTCCTTTGTACTATTTATGTGCACTCCCATGTTTCATTTTTAAGGTAGTTTGTGTGGAACAGAAAAAAAATAGAGAGACATAATACAATATTTACCATCATAATTTAATTCACATCACCGATCTCATATCTCTGGAATTTAAAACATAAATAATAGTTTGTGACTTGTACAAGGCTAAAAGGTCACACCTGTTTTAACAAGCATGTCAAGAGCCACACTCCTAAAATGACCAGATGTGGATCTTTTGTGAAAGGATTACGGGTTTTAAAGGGTAAAGAAGGCATGTTATGCCTGACGTAATTGGCACTACCCGCTCTGAACTGCATTAGGAGTACTGGTGGATTATGCGCAAACCTCCAAGGCCATATTTATTACACCTTTGTTTTAAAAAGTACTAAATAGTGACAGAAAATTTTCTTGCATAAAATGGAATTCCCCACTGGAATTAGCATAACTGCAGTATTTTCTTCCTCTTTCTCGTGCTTTCTATTTTCAGTAATAATGATGTGATAGCTGTTTTTTAAAATCACCAAAAAGCATTCACATATTTTGTCAGAACGAAGGAGGAGAAAGACAATGACAATGATGCCAGGCAACATGTTGTGGGCTCTAGGACTATTTGTAAAGAAATAGCTTTAATTCATTGTTGAGCAATAATTGATGAAGACCAGTATAGATGTTTATCAAAAGAGATCAGATGAATTTTAAAAAGAAGTTATAATTACTTTGTGTAGTTAGTCATTAAAACAATTTTGAAGGGTAGAGAGTTTTTAAAGAGAGCTTTTTATTGCTTTGAAGTGTTGGGTGAATGATAAAGATATACAGTATGAAAGATAGAATGGCCACCAGACAAATCTGTGATCTGCTTTTCCAACAATTGCAAAGCTTTGCCATATGAAAAAGAACCAAGATCTAATCTGAGGAAAATATAAAAAGAAAAGGTAGTATGTGTGTGAGAGAGACAAAGTAACACGTAAGAGACAGAAAGAGTAGTAAGGTGGATAACATATATGCAACAAAGAGAGACAAGTAGTGTGTGCATCACAGGGGTATATAAATTATACAATTGTAAGGAAAAATACCTCTATATGGTTTCTTTGAAAGGCAGAAAACCTATTATCTTGCTATCTATCAAGTGTGTAGTTTGAATTTATCTATCAGAACTCTGA
Organism: Oxyrhabdium leporinum; assembly: GCA_032468155.1. Taxonomy (NCBI): domain Eukaryota; kingdom Metazoa; phylum Chordata; class Lepidosauria; order Squamata; family Cyclocoridae; genus Oxyrhabdium; species Oxyrhabdium leporinum. The sequence continues at coordinate 162,447 of JANHFL010002285.1, forward strand.
CTGAGACCGCCTTAGAAATCTATATAAGGAAGCAGAGAAGTCTATTTCCCCTAAGATTTCTAAGGGAAAAAAACACTGCTAATGGTTCCAAACATAGAATACAATAGTGCATCCTGCAAATTATGTGTATTTATGAGAGGGCGCACACAGTTGCAGAGACAACAGAGGTTACATGGCTGCTTTTAGATAAACAGAACACAGTTAATGATGCCTCTAGAGTCTATCACTTTCTACATATTGTGTTCTTTTTGTATACCGCATTAGGAAGTATGATCAGCAAACAGCGAAAGGATAAGAAAAAAGAAAGTTATTGAGATAGGAGATGGCTTCTTTAAACTTTAGGATGATTGTATTGATTAGAATAAGAAACACATTCAATAGTACATATGTCATATATAGAAAGAAGGTGGAATAATTTTGAAAAAACAAACAAACATGGGGAAAAGGCTTTTAAAATCATGTTCAAGATGAGATTCAGAAACAGAATGTTAAACTTAAGAATTTTATCCTAGAATTAAAGAAATCCACCTGGATTTTCTAGAGTTAGGATATCAATATTTTCATCTTAAATGGTATTTTGAAAAGCATTGGGGAACAAATTTTTCATTATATATAAAGTTTTAAGAATTCTGAATACTTATTTAATCAACTGGTTTGGGAAAAAAACTGTGAAGAACTGGTTCCTCCAGCAGGCACAGGCTGGGATAATCTGTGAACTCTCTGGTATGTTATATTTTTTTAGATATATTTTACATTTCTTGGGTGGTTGTCCATTATTTTTGTTCTTTTTATATTATATTGAGTATTTAACTGTCTCTATATGCAACTCAAATCTCATGAAGATTTGATGGCCTGCAAATCTAATTATTATAATCAATTAAATGAATAAGTATTAAGATTAAAAGGAGAATTGACCATTTCAGAGATGCATCTGTGTTTAAAGAAGCAAAGCAAAAATATTCCCTTTGATCGTGCAGCAGCTATAACCAGTAGGTTAATTCAGTGGAACAAACTCACACTTTTCTTTTTATCAAGCAAAATTCAAAAGGCCGTTACTTATTATAAAATATGGTACACAGGAATGTGAACGGTACTCAGAAAGAATAAGAATCTGCACTTAATACTGCCACTCGGGAAAAAAAAGTGGAATAAAAAATTACAGAACATCTTCCTAAAAGATAATTCAGAGAAACTAAGTACAGTTGTTCTTTCCCAGAAGGGAATTTTAGGGACTAGGCATGTTTCCCAGTGGTTGTATTTGTTATTTAGAACTGAGTTTAACCCTCTCTGAGTGAAAGTCTGAAAGATAAGTACATTACTATTCACATAAAGATTTTGTAGCATAGGACTTCAAGAGTGGTTTGGAAAGTAGTCCCAAAGAGGGGGAAGGAGGGAAGGAGGCCCAGTGAGCACCGGGG
>JANHFL010002285.1:163873-176315 GCA_032468155.1 Oxyrhabdium leporinum
AGCCTATGTGGTCCTTCTCCCTTTTCGCAATCAGCCACCTCCCAAATAGCAATCAGCGCAGCTGGGAACTTGTGTGAATTATCCCAGGCGGTCTCATTACTTCAACCCAAAGAGAGTGAACTAGCTGAGAGCTTTTCCACCGTGGTGCCAGGATGGAAGGCAAGCCAATTACCAGCCTGTGCTGTCAGATAGCAGAGACGCTGAGACAGAAAACAAGCTTCTTGTAAGTGTTTCTTCCCTCCTCCTCCCACCCCCCCACCGAAAGCTAAACGCAGGCAGTCAGGAAAGAAAAGGTTAGAAATTGATTCTTGTGACCTTTGCAGCAGATATGCTTTCTATTAACTAGCTCGGGATCATTGTTTTTCATCAATAAAGATCAATTGAAAAATCAAACGGCAAGCCACAAAGTAAAAATTAAAATGGTTGCCCTCTCCCTTAATCAATATTGAGATTCTATGTTGTTTCAAGGCATTCAATCATTAAAAGTCAAAAAATCTAATATTAAATACCGCTGTTAACTTAGTTTTTGAATCTTGCCCAGAAATCAACATTCTCACTTCTCTTTCAACAGATTATAATCTGCTCTTTAACCAATCTCTTCTGTATTTTTTTCTATCCATTCCAACTAACATTTAAAGTGTTACAATCAATTGATCAGAAAGAGGTCCCTAAAGTCATTTAATTTTATTATTTAAGAGAAGTCAATCAGCATCTGCCACTTATATATGAATGGCTGCAATTAAGACTGGAACACCAAAAGACACAAAACACTTTCATCATTCACAAAAAAATCTTCCTCTCTCAAAAATAAAAACAAACAAACAAATAAATAAAAGGGGGAAAAAACAAGGGAGTGCAGGAACTATGAATGGCATGCATTCCATACTTCAGATTCAAAGAGTGGCCTCTAATCTTACTTACAATTCAATATTTAGGAATTCACAGCTAGTCACACTGTACATTTTCAAGTCTATCATTTGTAATGAGAAAGAAATGTGCTTTGTTAAAGAACTCAAACACTGTTTATGTTCAAAGGATAAAGTGAAGACTTGCTGTTGAATAATGATACTAATAAACATTAAAGGGATATATAAAAGCAAAACTAAATCACCATGGTAACAGTTATCTAGATAATTATATTAGTTATATATACAATTAGTTTTATTTAATCATAATTTAGTGTGACATAAGAGAAAATAGAACCTACTAATATTCACTACAAAAGTTATAGATGTCAACATTATTTCCAGGCATAGAAATAGACATCAGATATTTTCAGTTGTAGAAAGAGACATGGCTCCTTTAATGAACCTTGTGCATTCAAACCTCTGCGTCTTGCAAAGCTGTACTTCCCCATTTATTCAGAAACATTGCTCAAATCCAGTCAGCATTAGTTTCATTATGCCCTAACCTTGATCCAGCATTAAACTATTTTAACTGACATCTTTTATAAATGGTCATTATGAAGAGTTTCTTTAATCAATAGAGATAAGCTCTGTTAAGCTTCAAGAAAGCCGTTGACACTTGGGTTTTTAAGAGAGCCCTGGCTAGGAACTACTGGTGAACCTGATTATGAATTTGTTCAATGTCTGAGGATTCCTCAAATACCAAGGTTTTCTTTGTAATTTCAGTTACGCAGTAATTATACCATTTCTATTTTTAACCATCTTCCTACAAGGGGGGAATAGAAGATGCTAAGAGTCCTTTTGAATTTCAGTAATTAATTAATTAAAGTAAAATAAAATAACTGACAGAAAACAAGCCAGGGATTTAGAATCCAGCAGTAATCATACTTTTTTTTTTTAAAAAAAAAGTCATCTCAGTTTCTGCAAAGCAACAGAAAGAGCCATACACAGACCCATACTCATTCTCCCTTAAGCTCTTTGAAATGTAAAGCTACGCAGTCTGATATAATTTGATTTGAAGCTCATTGGTTTCTGTGCCTTAAATTCAAAAAACCTCACAAGCAGAAGAAGCACATAAACAAATCACAAAGAGCTAAAGGCAGTCAAACTTCAGTGGTTTGGAAGATTTGAAAGCAGTTTTAGCCTCATTAATAGTTTCATTCTTTCTGTACAATGTCGGGAAGAATAAATTTATTTCTCCATTTCTCTCTGCCACCCAACTTTTTGCTGATATTAGAGAATACTTAGGCAGCTCTCTTCCTGCCATTCATTTGTTACTTCCCAGACAGTGGGAAGTCAAAATGTTAGAAGGACATTATTCTAGATCAACAAATGCACGGATGTGGTTTTAAATGTAGTAAGTATAAAAGTAAATATAAAAAAATATTTTATACTTACTTCACACCTGAATTGAGAAATGTATTTCAATTATTTGCTGCTGCTGTATTCATGAGTGCAACTGAGATACACAGATATGTTCAGATTAAGATTTTTAAGAAATATTCAGTGGAAAGTGCAACTTTAGTTCTACACTGCACACAATGACCATTGTTTAAACCCAGAATATCAGTCATTGACACAATCAATGTTAGCCCCAGAGTTCTGAGGCCTCTTGATAAAGATAGCCCGATAGCCACGGGCTTTTTTTGCTCTCATTATGTCTCATGCCCATTCACTCACCTCCTCCATGTAGACCCAATCCATATCCACTGTCCAAATGGGAAGATTTGGAAGACAACCATTCTTTACTTTTTTTTCTATATTGGATTAACTGCTTGGAGGCGGGGGGGGGAGGGGGGGGGAGGTGGAATGAGCAGAAAACAAGAAAGAAGAAAAAATCCAGAAGCTCTGGGTATCAGCAGCAGGTCCCTTGTGGGGATTTGTGGTCAACATGTGTCTAAATATCTCAGTGTCCAAATATTAGCCTGGAACAAGATACTAATCATCTGTTATACAAAAATCAAAGCACATTTAAGCCAGACAATAAGCGAGGCAATGCCAAAGTCCTCCAGAGCGTGGCCTTCAAATAGTTCTCCATTAACCATTATACCATATTGTCTGTTTGCTTCTTTCACTACTGATAAATTCCAAATGTAAATACAAGAATCTCTCTCATTCATCCACTTTTAAGGTGAGAGATAAGAACAAGGAAAAGAGCACCAATTTTATCTGTCTCTAATGAGGTAACACAGCCAGCCAGTCTCTCTATTCATTAGTTACTTGTCAGGTTTCTCTTTTTGACCAGGTAACAGTACACAGCATGCAAAGCCAAGATTTTACTGTTCTGTCAGGGAATTCAGATTGGAAACATCCATCAACTCTACAGTACAATACCTCATGGCAGCATTTCATCTCATCAGACTTACCCAGAAGATGAGAGAAGGTAAGAGCCATTCTTGCCTATTAGCGGGGGCAATTGAAAGCCTGTCAATATTTCTATTCAATGTTAAGAGTCAAATGTCAAAAGTTTTCAGGAGTTCCGTTTGCTGAGGCATTTGAGCCTTTTTCTCGATTAAAAAGGGAAAGAAACCATCCAGCATTTATACCACTTTTATTTGACTGTACAAATTTCTTTTATTCTATCAAAGGGGAAAAGAAAGGTGAAGGCCAAAACTGAGACACACTGAATAATCTCCAATTCTGGAATTTTAAAAATTATCTTAATAAAATTAGAATTCAGAAAGAAAAGAGAAAATGAAGTGCTGCAACAATAATGGAAAAGAAAAAGAGAAATGCTTTCAACATGGCCATCAGTCAGTCATTCCTGATACTAACCGCAAGTTCATTCTTATTGGCACTGTAAGCATACTCTTGGCACCTTGATTGTGTTTTCAGTGGAAAAGTATTTAGAATGAGTACATACATACAGCATAAAAATTTCAATGTGATTGGTGCTTTTTATGTGCAGAAGAATGAGTGAGGTATTTTCAAATATCCATTTAATTGGCAGTACCAAAATTTTGGTGTGGCAAAATTCCTTGACTAAGGGATTACCTTACATACAAACATTTTTTTACATGCCATAGTTGCAGTCATGATAGCCTCATAAGTTTCCTGTGATAGATTGCTTGTTCCTTTGTATCCAAGGAAATTCCATCCTAAAATAACTGTATTTGTAAGAAATAGAACTTTTCTTGCCTTGAAATTAAAATATCCCCCACAGTTCTATGCACATCAAGGGATCTCACCAATTTAAATTTAATAAACATTAAATAGCATTAAATATAGTTTAATTAAATTAGCTTGTATATTTAATAATATTCCCCTTTTGCCACATTAAAAATTAAAGTCTAATGGTAACGTTTAGAGAGAATCTGAGAATTATATCTATGGAGATTCTCAGGTCATGGTTGTCCCAAAGGTGCTTTTTCAAGAGGCAACTGGACCAAAAAACCCCCAGAAAGTCCAGTTGCCCCTTGAAAAGGACCTTTGGGTCTGAGAATTATACTTTAAAACTTATACTCCAGGTTAAAACAGAATCCGATTCTCTATTTATATCTCTTTCAAAGACTGTCCCTAAATATAATTCTAGTCAGATTGAATACTTCAAATGTCTGCCTCCCCGCCCCCTCCACCCCCAGGTCAGGCACTCTTACAATATTGTGTTCAGTTCATCTGAATTTTGATCATATAATCACTTTTTCCAATGCCGTCGAAACTTCGAGCAGGCACTAAACTAATTGTTGTAAGTCGAAGACTACCTGTATTGTAAAATATCCAGCATTTCTGATTGTTGGATACGGTGAAACAATTGACCCAAAGTACAAAGTAGGATTAGTAAACGTTCATATTACATTTAACTTCTACATGAAACCACTGGGTCAGGTCATCCTTCTATTTGGGGTCAAGTACAGTTGTAGACCAGTGCCTGGAGGTTATATGGTTACAGATGGGAAGAAGCAGACCAGGCTCAATCCTGACAAGACCATGTGGCTCCCTGCATATATTCCATCACTATCTCTCAGTAGGGTTGCACTTCCCCATTTGAGATGTATGTGCAATCTGTGGGTCACCTTGGACTCTCAACTCCTTCCCAAAAACAAGGTAGCAGGTAGCAGCTGTGGCCAAGAGGGCTTTTGCACAGGATGATCACTTGGGTCAACTGTGCCTTTCTTGGACTGGGGAGAGGGGGGGACTTTAAATAACATCAGGTCTCCTGCTTGAGCAGGGATTGGACTAGAACACCTCCAAGATCACTTCCAACTCTGTTATTCTGCTTTTTGGACAGTTGCTCATGCCCTAGGCACCTCACAATTGGATTACTGAAATGTATTGTACTTGGGATTGCCCTTGAACGCCACTGAAAAGCTACAAGTGGCAGCACAAACAATGTTGGGAGTACTGTGTTATGTTCACACAACCACACTGCTTTGCAAGCTGCACTGATTATGAATTGGATTGTGGGTGTAATTTAAGAGGCTAACTATCATCTTTAAAGCCCTACACAGCAAAGGGACTATTATCTAAGGGACTACTAATCTCTAATTATTTCTGGTCTTCCAGGCACAATCGAAGAGGGGGGATGTGTTTCAGATCCTGTCGATTTTTTTTTCTTCTTGTGGGACCCAAGAAGCCTGCCTTCTCCAATGCAGCTTTGCCCTCTGGAATTATCTCTTCCCCCACAAGAAATTTATGAAATTCCCACCCTTATGATGTTTAGGAAACTATTAAAAAGTTCATTGTTCTCACAGGCCTTGGGACAGAGTGACTGGAACACCCCTTTTCATTACTTTACTTACACTTGCCAAATACTGTAGCTGGATTTAGTGCTATTTGTACCATGTATCATCTATATACTACTAAGACTTTCATCATGGCCTTATATAACTCAGCAAAACAGTGCACTACAGGGCAATACTTTCTGAAGTATTGAAGTACTTAGTGCCTCAAATGGATTAAGTTACAGAATGTGCCCAAAATTCAGGTCTCATGACTCCAAAGGGTATGAAGTTTGGGGAGGTTGTGGCTTCTTCAATGCTACTGGCTGGTGCTGCAGTCACATTATCTCCATTTTCAATGTTCCAAGACAGTTTCCCAGCCAATCTCATAATCCTTTGCTTTCCTTCCCACCCAGCAGCAGCCACTTCCCTGCCTGCTGGGAAAGGAATGGAAGGGATATCTCCAATGTTCCTTGCCAGATTCCCACAAGGAAACTCAATGGAGAAGTTGGCAAGGAGTTGGAAATCATTCCTGTTTCCACTGCTTTTTTGCCAGCACTTGGTCATTCTGTTTTTTTGTTTAGGTAAGGAAATATCTCTGAAATGATGGATGACCCAATGGGGCACAGGTCGACTTGTTTATTTGTAAACACCCAGAGTCACTAAGAAGTCAAGCAGCTTCTAAATTTGGATGCTTGCAGCACAGAGTCTGCTTTTTATATCAACTGGAAATTGTTTAGGCCTCCTGATCAAATACATTTTACTAAATTAAAGATTTGCCTCTTTTTATAATTTCACTCGGGGGAAAAGCACTGGCACACGCCTACCTTTTTCCCTTTTTATTTCTGAAGGCTTTATGTGACTTTAGTTATTTTGCTATAACCAAACTGGGAATCATCCAAATTTGCAAATCAGTCAATCTTGAAACATACTCAATCTGTTAGTTTTAATTTTGGCCCTACTGCAGAGTGATTTTTAGAACTTGAATGGAACTAGTTGGCCAGGAGGCACAGAAGTTCCTTTTATTGAATATAGGAACATATTTTAGACTTGGCTGAATCAATATACCTCTTCTCTTCCCCTTTTATGGCTACATCCACAATAACAAAAATCTAGGATATTTTTATCCATATTTCCTTGAACACTCAATAATAACTTGATTCTTTCACAGTACTAAGCCATAAGGGTAGATTCATCAAACCTACAAAGCCAAAGACAATCTGTGTTATTTTCATGTGACCCCAATTTATGTTAAAGGAAATGCTATGTGAAAACAATAGGAATCTGCAAACTGGCTGGTCGGTACTATCTTGGGCTTTAGACATTGGCCAGGATATAGCACTTTAAAATTTTATATATCTTAAGAGTACTGCTTGATACTGCCACTGTCAATCAGTAAAAAAGACAGCCACCTTTTTTATTTTTGTATATAATCTCCTGTCTTTTTTATTATTGTTGCTTAAAAGGTTACCAAATCTGCATTCAGATTTTAAGAAAATATATGACTAAAGCATTTGGTAATCCATATTTTTGGATAACAAGAAGAACCCAAAACCTTGGGAAGAATCTTTCATTTTAAAGCTGTTCTATTTGTGATTGTGTCTTCATATATTTTTTTCCTTTCTGTTCAATCACATTTCTTTCTCAGAGACTGTCTGGACCAATCCCTTACATTTTCTTTGCAATTATTTTTCAGACGTGGTTCGCCATTGCCTCCTTCCTAGGTCTGATAGAGCAGGGGTCCCCAACCCCCAGGCGTGCAGCCCATTACCGGGCCATAGCCCCTTTGGAACTGGGCCACAGAAGCAGCAGATGAGCGTGTGCACATGTGCAGCTCCATTTGTGCAAGCAACAGGCACATGTGCCCACCACTCGTGTAAATGGAGCTGCATGCGCAATCTTTTGGAATTGGAATCCTGGTCTTTTGCTGTGATTTGTTAATTATTACTGAACTCTTAGAAAATAATAGTCAGCTGTCCAGATTTGAAAGAAACTGATAAAATGACAGAAGGGATTTATACATTTTATTATTATTATTATGCCAATATCGCTTCCAAAGAAGCCAGTGACCTAGTTGTTTCATTTATTATGAAAAAATGCTACAAACGGACTTCAAGTTCTTTACCACTGAGAAACTTTCCAGACAGGGCCCCCAACTAGAGCAATTACTATTGGAATGAAAGGATTATTATAGCATTCCCACGAGGCTCTGACTCCTTGGAAAACTTCATATGATGTCCTTCAGTAGCCAATTTATCTGGGGCATTACAAGACTTAAGGAGGCTGAGCTCCTGTGAGAGTCAGAAATTAAACTGCAACACTAAAAGCTGGTGGGAGGGGGGGAGGTAGGAGACTTGGGATGAGCTACATAAAGCATTGCCTTATCCCAGTTTCAAATACATGGCTGCATTTGCAGGGAAAGGCAAAGCCAGAGCAGGGCCCAACAGTATGTCTGCTCTACTATTACCTGATGGAACTTTGTACTTTAAAAATTATTTTGTTTAGGGGTTTGGGGGTGGTGGTTGAGAGGGTAGTCACTGATCTAATTTGTAATTAATGAGAGAGGGAGGCCTACTGACTCACTTCAGATGAATGTTAACTCCTTTTGTTGCAGGGGAGAATTAATTATATAAAAACAAAATACTACTATGCAAATCTTGATAGTATACCTATTGTAATTATATTATTTCTAGGTAGATATGTCATTTCTACATGTCTAGTGATGTGCCTTACTTTTTATGTCTATGTCTATGTTTTATTTCTTTTTCTACATATTTACAGAATATCTGCTGCTTATTTTTTATTTTTATATCTATGGTTTATTTATGTAGGCACCCCTGTGTTCTTCATCTACATTCTACTTTGATGTGTCTGTATTGCCTTATTTCTCAGTTAGGCTTCGTCATTTCTTTTCAAGCAGCAAAGGTTTTCAGCCTGAGCCAAGGAAAATCTTCTATTGTTTTTTTGGTCCCTGCTAGGTTCTTCACTGGCAAACATTTTATTGGCCAGTGCTGTTTGGTAAGAATGGTTGACCTTTAGCCCTCTAGGACTTCATCTATTATGCCTGTGATTCTCCAGACTATGCAATTTCTCAGGTGTGGCTAGGTCTCTATCCTTTAGACTTCTTAAGTCTCCAACTAATAATGTGCCACTTGGTTACCCACCTTGGATGTCTCTCAAAACCTTTTGAGGCTTCTGCCATGGAACCATCACTCATCATTCATGATCATCACCCAGTCACTGCACACATTGCTCTTCTTTTCTAAGGTCTGGCTGAGCTGTCTTCTTCACAGACCTTTGGCAAATTCAGATACCCTGCAGGTTTCATTGTTTCTGGTTGCTTTCCATAAGGATGGATACTTTCACAATTCCTTTTTCTGATATACCCATACCACCACCTTTTATGGTTGGTGAGTGGGTAGAGTCTTCAGTCTTTGGAAGGGGAAGGAGGGAAATGCACTGATCATGGCAAAGCTCTCCTTCCACACTCCTTAAAAATACAAAAGCATTTACCGGTATATAAAGTCTTCACTATGTGATTTTTTTTCCTGCTTTTGTGTAGGGTTTTTGTTTATAATGTTAATTTTATTTTTTTTCTTGATGACTGATTACTTAAATGTTAAAAAGAAACACTGAATTAGTAGCTGAAGTCTTTGATCCAATGCCAAGGGCAGTCCAAAAGAGGTCATCAGATTAATTTAAGCAATTTCCCAGAGGTTGAATGAAGGAAGGAAACAGGATCTCAGATTGATAAATTAATCTGCAGCTGGCTAGGAACCAACACAGAAAGTTGGGTTCTTGGGGTCGCTTGAGTTTGCTTCCTCTTCCTGCAGACATTTCACTAGCAAGCTTGGTAACATTAAGAACATAACAATTTAACGCACTCTTCCTTACAGCAACTGAGAGAAAGTGCTCATTTTAATTAAGTCAATTAAAAAAAAAACATATTCGAAAGACACACTACATCTCAACAACCGGTCTCTGGATTTGTACAATACAGTACAGACATATTCAGTTTTAGCAGCAACACATGCTGGATAATTATAAATATCTCATTTTCTTGAATAACCAGCTTTTGTTTCTATTAGCACAAATGTGTATTGTAATTCTTACCTATTGCCTGCTACCACCTAGCTTTCACCATGTTTCAAATATTAATAGAAGCGATAGTCAATCAAAATTCTGTTTTACTAAGTACCACATACCACATACAGAAGGCAGCTGTCTCCTGCAATATCCACTTTAAATCATTCAATAAAGCTCTGGATCCTACACCAAGCTATGGGCATCTTTCAAAGGTTTTGTTTCAGTTGTTAAAAATACCATTACGAGAAGTTACTGAGAGTTCAGACTGATGTGAACTGACATGCAGCTGGGGTGCAAACCTCTGTGAAATCTTTTGGTTAAAACCATTGAAAATTGTCTGTCACTAAGTATCCATAGAAATATAAAAATCAGTAAAAATTGGAAGATGGTTCATGGGCAATGCTTGTTCTTGTTCTGACACAGAAGATAGCAAGCCTGTTGTTCAGTTTCTGGAATACAACTCAAAAGTATACGATTGGTCTTATCCATAGAAGTCTTCATAAATATTCCTGATAACTGAAAAGTTTAGCAATTTTTAAAAACTGATGTTCAAAACTAAGGCTCAACAATGAAAGTTAAAATAGCTAAACAAGATTGGTAGCAAATTCACATAAATAAAATAAAATAACATTGTTACATGAGTGCAGAATTGGCTACAGATTTATACAATAAATTGTACTCTGAAAGAAGAAAGAAAGAAAAAAGATGTCCGAAAGAAAAGATGATGTCCAACAAAATATAGCTTGGAATTGTGGCATTCTTAGTAGAGAACAGTGAGAGACACTGCCATAAAGTAATGAGAAATACCTTCTAAGCTGTCATAAGGCAGAGATCTCAGAGCCATAAAGAGCTTCCAATGGAAAGCATGATTTTTTTTTCTTTTTTGTTCAGATATTCCTACGTTCTGAATATGAGCTTAAATTCTGATGCCACAGATGAATAATTAAACTTGGGAAATGGCAAGTTACATTTTAATACTGATCAGTGTCGTTAAAATATTCACCCACGGAGAGGAAAGTTCTGTTGTATTCTGTCTCCTGATATTTTGAGAACTTGACAGGTAGGAAGGACTGGTAGAATTCAAATAGCTTGTGCACAATTTTACCTCCTCTTTATTCCATATATCAGAACATCTATGCTTCTGAGTCAACAATTTGTTTAACAACTGCTGAAATTTGTGAGTCAAACAAAAAAAACCCACCAACCTCTATCATTATAGGAAAGTCTTTTCATAATCGCATGGCTTTCTCTTATTTTCTTCCTACTTTTGATTCTGATCACCTTTTTCAGCATGAGCAAGAGAACTGAGCAAGAACACATTGGGTGCAGAGGTCGGAAACACTTTATTTTAGGATATTTCTGATATTTTTGACCAAAAGACAATATTAAAGTGCTCCTTTCCCATTAGAAATGGTAGCTGAAAAAAAAGGAAACAAGGAACACTATATCTACCTTGCTGCTAGACAAGAGGGTTGCCTAGCAACAAACGTGCCCGTGCTCTAGCTTGCGCTACTTATCTCTTCTCTGCCCAAGGCAAGTTCTACAACAGTAGAAGAGTCTCTTGCCCCACTGCTTTCACATATGGGCAGGTTCAAGAGTACGAAAGTGACTGCCAAGCACAAGTATAACACTTGTTAAAATGAGCGCAGACTATAGGACAAGGAAGCTCACCGTAGCTGCCGTGAGATAAGTGGGAAAAAAGCAAGCCCTTTACAGTGGGAGGCAGAGAGGATCAAACTGCATACTACAAAAACCAGACTGGTGAAAGTGAGCAATCTAGACCTGCTCCTCACAACTTCTCGCCCTTTACCAGGCTTTCTGCTAGTGATTAAACAAAAGGTTCTGCATATCAACAGACAGAATCCAGTATGTATTAACACAAAGACCAAAACATTCAGCTTCCTGTATGGAAGGGAAAGGAGAAGGGACAAATTCATCCTACTTGTTTTGAAAATCTCCACGCCAGTCATAATTCGTTTGATTACATAGTTTCAGGAGTATAAAGTTGATATCGACCATCAGCTGCTGCTTACATTTTCTACAGGACCATCTGTTTCCAGTCTGGTCTTTCAGGCCTTCCAATGTTATACCCATCGCTACTGTCACTGACTCCATCCATCTTGCTGCTGGTCGCTGTCTTCTCTTTTGTTCCATCTTTCCCACTATTACAGACCTCAAAAAAGATAGATCTTGGCATAGTGTGTCTGATGTATGAAAATCTGAGTCTAGTCGTTTGTGCCACAAATGAGAACTTAGGGTTGATTTGTCTTATGATCCATTTATTTCTTTTCTTGGCTGTCCATGAGGTTCTCAGGAGTTTTCTACCCCAAAATTCAAAAGTGTCAGTACTCTTTCTCTCCTGCTTCTTCAAAGTACAATTTTGCTTCTGTAGACAGACCCAGATCACCTGTCTGATTCTGATCTTTTGACGCTTCCCAACATCTAAGTATTTTTTCCAAGGTCTTCATGGCTACTCTGCCAAGTGCTAGTGTATGGTACATTTCCTGATTGATGATTCCTTTACTGTAGACAGTTGTTCCTGAAAGGCGAAAGCTATGCACCATCTTCATTGTCAATTTTAAGACTGGTTGCTGTACTGGTTGTCATGGATTTGGTATTCTTTCTATTTAATCTGATTCCCAGTTTTTCACTCTGCTTCTTGGTTTTCATTACGGAGCATTTTGCAGATCATTTGCATTTTTACGTATCGGTGTGATCCATGACGGCCTTGGACCTGACCCAAGTAGTTACGGGTCCCACTCACATTGGAGGACACATGCTTGATCTAGTTTT
>JANHFL010002287.1:12389-23314 GCA_032468155.1 Oxyrhabdium leporinum
TTCTTTCTTTCTTTCTTTCTTTCTTTCTTTCTTTCTTTCTTTCTTTCTTTCTTTCTTTCTTCCTTCCTTCCTTCCTTGCTTTCTCCACACATCTTAACTTTGACGCAGTTGAGAAACACTGCCACAGAGCACAGTCAAGCAGCAACCTGTGCAGTTTTCAAAGTGAATGTGGATGTTTAGGATCAGGCTCCTTTGTCCAAACTACTGTTCAGTTTCAAGCAAAGAAATGGCTTACTTTATTTCCTCTCCTTAGGTCATATGTGTCAAACTCTTTCTGCTGAAGCACCAGCCTTTCTTTAGAGGTGTGTTGATAGTAACTGCTTTTGTTATCTTTGAGTGTCCAGTGCTCTAGCAATCCTCTTAGCTACTGTGTCCAGCAACTTCCCCCTTTTCTTACAGAAAAAGAATAATTTCTGACATGTTAAATTCCCATCCATTTTTCTTATTTATTCTGTCTGACTGAAGGCAGATTTGGCTGTTATAGGTAATGCTGAACTTACCATTTTAAAAAACGCACAATTTTTTTAATCATTCTTTTGTTTTACATAATTAAATATCACATATTGTTTTTAAAACCTCAGGTCATTGTTAAAATCCAATTCTTCAGCTCTGAAGAAGCTTCTTGGATGAGAAGCGAAACGCCTTCGAAGAAAAACCAGAAAGCCCAGCTGCCTCTTGAAAAAGCACCTTTGGGACAACCATGGCCTGGATGACTGAGAGTCTCCATAGAAATCCTCTTAGGACATCTGATTATTATGACTGACTAATGTTATAGAAGGAAATGGAATCCAGTTTGCCAGATCTGAGCTGTACAATATTCCAACTCATCTGAATATTTCAACCCGGATCTAGGTATCCTAATCACTATCAGAGTTATTTCCATTGTATTCTGTTAAGGAGAAAAACAAAAAGCTTGGGACAGCCCTTGAATTTTGGAAATGATTCTGTCCCAAGGATATCAACAGCTTTTCGGAAGCAAATTTAACTACTGATCTAATTTGCTTTCCCCTTATAAATACTGGTACTCAGAGAAACATATGTTGAGCAGACTGCTAAGGAATATTTAATGAGAATTTAGTTACTGATTTGTAAATGAAAAGTGCAAATGTGGTGGCTGTCATAGATCCATGCAGCTCCTTGTTGGCACAGAGAAAGCTTAAAAATACGTAATTCATTGGCAAGAGAAAAATGGAGAAAAGAATAAAATATTATGATGTGTAAAGCTGGTGT
The DNA here is from genome assembly GCA_032468155.1 of Oxyrhabdium leporinum. Lineage (NCBI taxonomy): Eukaryota > Metazoa > Chordata > Lepidosauria > Squamata > Cyclocoridae > Oxyrhabdium > Oxyrhabdium leporinum. Next base: position 13,620 of record JANHFL010002287.1, read on the forward strand.
GGATTTTAATGTAAATTGCATGAGCAGAAATGAAATACTTTCAGAATATATTTATAGATGCTTTTTGAATACATTTGGGGAGGCTGGGATTAATGCAGATTCTGTAGTCATACCATAAATTTATAGCAAAATGAATGCCTACAGGCAATTCTGGATTTTTTTCCTTTGTTGCCTAGAACAAATTTGTTTATTTTGTATGAGCTCCACATATGCAAGCAAGGAAAATCTCTTTACTGGCACTTCCTTTTGTGTGATATTCATATACAGGGAAACAGAGATGTCCTTTGTCTAAGCATCAATTGTCAAGGAACACACTTTGTGCTCTGATGCTCAGCGAGCAAAAAATAAACAAAGAGAATGAGTGGACCACTAATTAAATAGTAGCCCTTCTTCAGTAAGCAAATGCTGATGGATCAGATGGGGTGCTTTATGAATTAAATAAAGATACAGTAAATTTGATACTAGGCCTTTTAATATGATGCTAATTATTTTGTGCTGTTTAGGGAAAAGTTAAAATTTATTTAATCACCTTGTATAGCTGCCCATCTCAGCACGTAATGGGCAATGAGCAATGTCTAAAGTTAATTTAAAAACAATGTACAATCACAAATATAAAAATTAAAATGCATAGGCTTGAAATACATAGCCAAGAAGGTATCACAATCAACAGTTGCTAACACAGCCAGGAGACAGACTCCTTTACATTATTGGGTCCCAGTCCTGGGGACTGGGTCTTTAAAGCTCTATGAAAGGTCCAGCCATTGGGTCAGCACTACATCAGAAAAGGCATGCCTTCTAAGCCCCACCAATAGGTATATTTTAGCTGATAGGACCCAGAGCATAGCCATTCTACCAGATTGGATCAGACAGGTGGGAATAACTTGGGAGAAATGGTCCATCAGGTAATCCAGTCCCAAACCATGAATCTGATAACCAACTCCTTGAATCGCACCTGAAAGCATACCAGAAACCAATGCAGAGTAGTGGTGTTCCATGCACCAGTAACCATTCATATTTAATATCCATGTTGCCACATTCTGTACTAGTTGAAGCTTCAGAATGCTCCAAGGGAAGCCCCATGTAGAGCACATTGCAGTAGTCCAGAAGGGAGATCACAAAGGCATGACAGTGAGCAGGGACTCTAGGTCCAGGCACAACTAGAGCACAACTCAAAGGCCTTCCTAGCCACAATTGCTTTTCAATCAGTCCAGAAGAATTCATAGATTACATCCCAGGTCTGTCTGAAGAAGTGCAACCCATCCCTGAACCAGAAGGTACAAACCCCCAAAAGCCACTCAGTCTTTTTTGGGTTCGGCCAAAGCCTGTTGTGTCCCATTTACATTCATGGGTTGAAACAGTGTTTTAATAAGTAATATATATCTGTGTTTAATGTGGATAGGATGGTACTATGCAATAAAATATTCAATATGTGCATAACATCTGACATGTGCATATTCAATATGTGCATAACATCTGAGCAACCTGTTGTTCGTTACATTTTGGCCCTGCCTCCTTGGAAAGCAGGCCTTAAATATTTGCTCTTTTCTGAACAACAATCCTTTGTGTATTTGAAGATTGTTAGCATATTCTCTGTAGACTTCTCTTTTCCAAAGAAAGAAAGTTCTTACACATTGAATACTAGAGTTCTATTAAGAGGCCTAAACCCATATTCATCCTTTTTCCAGCAAACTATATTATATTGCTGACTCAAAATAATAAGAGATAGAGTATAATCTATTTCTCACATAGCACTGCTAAAGTACCGTAGTTCTCCTTAATCTTTTCTCTCCTTAATGCAGAGTTCTGGAAGTGTCAATCCCCTAAAAAAAATTTAATTGGCTGCATGCACAGTCTTTGAATAGATCTCAGGGTATATACAAGGAAAAAGAAAGAGAGATTTACTGAATTAGGCCTTTCAACTTGAAGAAATAAGTTCACTGCCATTTATTTTAAGAGCAGACCACTAAGAATTCTTCATTCTCCATATGGATCACATCTTATCTTTATATGTTGAGCTAGAAGGAAATGCCTCTTTTTCTTTTTTTCCCTCCATGGAGATGTTCTCTGCTGCAAATCAAATGTGCTTGCACATTCTAAGTCAAATGTACCATCTCTGTTCTGATTTTGGCTTTATGCCTTAGATACGGTTATGGTGCAAAATTCTACCTCTTCTTTACATCATTTCCAAATATGCCTTGGCCTAGCAGTCAGATATGAAAACTGTAGAAAAGGAGATGGGGCCAGGAGGGAGAGGATTCAAGTGAAAACAGAAATGATGTTCCAGAAAATTCATAGGAAAAGCAGGCTTATGGAAAGCTGATTTAAATATGATTTCTAAAGTCACAGACATCTTACATGTGACACTCCAGAGAAGTAATAGAGATTAAAATATATGCTTATATGGTATTCATGCTAGTGATAAATAAATGAAGGACTTTGAACTTCTCATGATCTAGATTCTTAAAGGAAAATCCAAAGTAAGTTTTCATCAAGGTGATGAATTATTCTTCCAAGAGAGTCTTTAAATAATTCTGTTCATTCAAATGGATGGACTTTTGAGCCTGCAGCTCCTGCCCACTTGCATTGAAAGGTAATATGCAGTATCCCAAAAGGCTGATAGGTCCCTCTATCCAACTGATAGGAGATCTCCAAAAACAGAAGAAAACAAGCAGCCAACATCCCATGCTTGCTTTCTCTATGAAAACATTCAAAACCAAATTGCCCATTACACTATTGGGAGACCAGGAAAATAATTTCTGAATTCAACAGAAAAAGAGATGGAAGACACAGTATCATGATGGTGGTGTTGAGTTCTCAGAAATGAAAAGGAGGAGGGAGTCAGTAATCCCTGCCAGTGGAAAGATATCCAGCCACAGCTCCAGAACAGCACAGAGTATCCTCGGCACTGAAGGGCCAAGTGGATTTATTTTCAGAGATAATTGGCTTCGCTTTTACTGCCCCCTGAAAGTCCTACAAAGCTTATGCTGACTTTAGAACAGGGATGTCCTTTCATGCAAAAGGGCCCTCAGAAATGATAAAACTTCTTTCTTGAGATAATGTGTGATTGAAATGCATTTATAAATCTAAATTGTATGCTATGTGAAATGCACTACATTGCATAAATTAAAACTAGGTGATCTTTCTCAGCCGACAACAATGCTATACTTGAGTAGATATCTTTGAACTTTGAGTAGATATCAGAAGTAGCCAAATCAGAATGAACTGAATTTAAATTAAATCAAGCCTTATTCATGTGATCAGTCCTCATACATGTAGTAATCTACACTATCTTCTATAACATTAAAAATTACACTTTTTAATTGGTAGGTTTGTAAAGGTCTCAGCCAGCTTTGAAGGATTATACATAAACTTGGGGTCTCCGGTTATATGCTGCTAATATAAATGTTAAGGAGCATTACACAAATCTACACCACATGTTTATTTAAATCTGAGCCCCAATCATATTGATGGAAATTATTCCTAAGAAATCATATGAATATTACTAGGTAAAACAATTTGGGCATGTTTTAAAAACAGGCTCAACTTTAAGAATAGATAGGAAAATTGTTAAGAAGACCATTTTAAAAATCCTTTCAACTATAGGCTTTGATATAAAATTGTTCCTGATTGCATATCATTTTTAAAAATGTCATCATCTTTTATCAAGGCAAAGAAATGCCCCAAAGCAGAATTATGAAAATATTCATATAACAATGCAAATGCAAAATATTACTTGCCTTACCTTTTTCAGAGTACTATTTGTTTATTGTCTTTCCATAATTCATTAAATATATATGAATGAATGTATGAAATATGTATAAAATGACAGGGTGTTTGCTTTCCATGCCTGACACTTTTGAGTGTTTTCTTGAGCAATAATAAAATTATTAGAGATTTCTGGGGAGGTGTCCAAGCTTTGATTATTGCTACCCCAGGATGGCCTATTGGATTTGAGAATCTCTATATTCTGTTTGATGTTTGCAGATGTTTTCCTGGAATTGTCCTATGATTTACATTGCCTCTTTGTGAAACTTTGCCTCTGCACATGTGAATCATCCAGCCAACACATTTGGGGGTCAACAGGATATCCTTCATATAAAGCACTGAATCAGTCTGGCAAGCCTGCACCCAAAACCAATTTAAGAGGCAGCAAGATGCATCTCGTACATTGCCAATTTAGATAAATGCACAGAGGATTTAACTCAACCAGAGCATTTGATTTGCAAACCTCCTTTTTTCTCCCCAGAGTCTTTTCTCCTTAGCCAACTAAAAATATTTCTATCAATAGGTGCACTTTACATTGTTTCCTCATTTGTGTACAGATTAAGTCTGGACTCTCATTTTCTCAGTAGGCATTGAAGCAGATAACTTTAATGACAGACAACAGAAAATTCCAGATACTCAAGTGAAAGTTTCAACTTCTTTTACTTAAGCAAGCAGGCAAAACAATTACACAGCAAAGCAAAGTGATACGGGACAAGTGCAGTACATGTTCCTCCAAGTCCTACTATCATAATCATCTCCTATGTTGTAGACCTAATAGGGTATTCAATCCAGTTAGATATCCACAGAAAAACTTATACAAGGAGCAAAGAAGTGCTTTGGGAAGCTGATTTCAGTCAGCCACAGCATTAAAAAAGACCCTCCCAAATTTCTCAGCTACTAATTTAAACCTTTTTTTCCTTGGGATCCAGAGTGCAAATTCCTTCATACTTCTAACCAGTCACCTTTACACAGCAATCCAACCTCCTAGCTTCTAACTGCTTAGGTGTAAAGGTGACTTTTTAGGCTCTTCATAAGATATGATTTGTCCAACCTATGCTGTCAGTGGTTTGACTTGTCAGGTCCAGCTGCCTTATTATTCTGGTTGATTTGCCTCTGGACTATTGCTCTTTTTGTGTGGCAAATCTGGACTGCTTTTGAAACTGTAGTGATAAACAAGCTATGTACTGCATAGATGCATATAGCATAATGACATATTGCTATATCTGCTTTCTATTTGTCCATACATCCCTCTATCTCCCTATTTGCAGTAACCCAAGCTGCATAACAAGATCTGAACCAAAGAATTTTCTCCCACATAATTTATATAGCAAAACTGGCTTGCAGAAGAGAATGCAATAAAAAGAAAATAATAAAATGAGTTGCAAAACTTCTAACACAATACAGACTGTATAGTTTTCACTGCCTCTAGTAAGTATAGAGTACAGAAATAGAGCTCCAAACTACAGAGCGGTTGGAAAACAATTCAGGGTGTAGCTTTAAATAATTGTAAAGGAGTGCAACATGCATATGAAAAGTGATAATTGGCCGTTTATGTGCAGCTATAATCTCTTGCTCCCTTATTTGCTATATTAAACAATTCCAAAATGCCAGGTTGAAAGTGTGTTGTTGCTCACTCATGAACAATTAGAAGAAACACTATAGTTACCACACATATGTAATTAAGGAAAATAACTCTACAAGAAGGAATTACCAAATTAATTGGTTCTCTTATCTGAATTTTTCTTTGCTAGAAGATAGGCTCAAGATCCAGATGATCTTGACAGACTTGAACACTGGGCCCTATCTAACAAAATGAAATTAAAGGTAGAGAAAAGTAAAGTCCTACACTTAGACAAGGAAAACCAAAAGAACACATATAGATTGGGTGAAACCAGGCTTAATAGCAGTAACGGTGAGAGGGATCTTGGAGTCTTAGTGGACAAACAGCTAAATATGAGCCAACAGTGTGCAGCGGCAGCCAAAAAAGCCAGTGCAATCCTAAGTTGCATTAACAGAGGGATACATTCAAGATCAAGTGAGGTACCACTCTATAAAGCCTTAATAAGACCACACTAGAGTATTGCATCCAGTTTTGGTCACCACACTATAAAAAAGATGTTGAGGCTCTAGAAAAAGTGCAGAGAAGAGCAACCAGGATGATTAAGGGACTGGAGGCTAAAACATATGAAGAACGGTTGTAGGTTTTCTTCCTTCTTTCTCTTCTGACGCTTCATGGCCTGTTACTAAAAGAATTTTCTTATTGTAGGTGCAACCCCTGTTACTTACTTGTGTCAATGAAGACAGCATCCACATAGATTTTGGTACAGAAAGATCCCAGGATAAATCCACAGGCCGGTCCAAACACCAGCATTGTAAACAGGATCCCTGCAAAGAAACACAAAATAACACAGGGAAGATTACGATAAGAAAAGGGACTGTCCCATGTCTGGTGTGGGCGAGAAACTTCATTCTGGAGAGTGTGGAACTCACAAAATTGAAGGTCTACGGACCTTCTCAATCATCCAGGTCACAGTTATCCCACAGGTGCTTTTCCAAAAGACAAGTGGACTTCCTTGATATAAAACATTCTTTTCTGTTTGAGTAAGCTCTCTGTTGGACAGATTTCTTGCCCATCGGTCAGTTCTCTGTGACTGTCCTCTCTCATCTGACTTGGTTCTGTTTTTAGTGTTTTTTTTCATATCTAAAGTGTAGGATAGAAAACTTGGTTTTCTATCGTTCTCTGCTCTTGTCGTGTTGCAACCCAGAACGTCCTTTTGGAAAAGCACCTTTGTGTCACAAAATGGAAGTTTTGTTTTTTTTCCTGGGACCTCCGATCTTGCAAGGCAGGAAGTAGAATTCTAACAGATGAGAATATTTGTAGCTCAGGGCCAAAATGAGGAGTCCTTGGTGCTCTCTGAGCTTGGCTGGTTTCTTTCAGATGTTTCATTACGCAACTAGACAACACCATCAGTGCAAGAACAGAGAGCAAACCCCACTCTCTTCTAGCACTGATGATGTTACCTAGTTGGGTAATGAAAGGTCTGCAAAACAACAAGCTCAGAGTACCAAGTATCCCACAGTAGAATTGTAACCTGTCTTTCCGATATACTAATTTTGTAAACAATTTTGAGTAGAGTAGCAGTCACTCCTTCAAACAGAGCACTTGGTCCAGCTCTTGTTTTCAAGTTATTGCGGAGATGAACAACCTAAGAATGTCCCATTTCCCCCATTCCACCTTGCTCACAAAAACACTCAAATGTAGCCCCCCACCCCAATTGCGACCAAGTTGTAATTTTTAATGTGATGGAAAGAGCACACTGTTAAATACACAGAGTACGATCATACTGAGACATGTTAATTAAATTCCTATTACTGTGAAATTAAATCAAATTTAGTTTTGATCCACTCCCCCTCCCATTTATTTCTTCTGGTCTCATCAATATTAATTGTCAGCAGCTCCCAGCAGATTAGTCAAAATCCTAATTAGAAGGTAGCTACATAAATTATGCCAAGCAACTCAGCCCTTGTGATGCCTTTTCCTTGATAAATGATGGATGTGTTTCTTATATGACAAGACCTGATCATTCTCTTCAGGGGTAAGAATATAGACCCTCCATGTTCAGAGGCAGTTTACCAGGAAGTACAAGGAATGATTTCATTCATTCATTTATTAGCAATCGCTCTTAGCAACAGCACTTAGACTTATATGCCACTTCATAGGGTTTTCCAGCCCTCTCTAAGCGGTTTACAGAGTCAGCATATTGCCCCAACAATCTGGGTCCTCATATTACCCACCTCGGAAGGATGGAAGGCTGAGTCAACCTTAAACATGTGAGAATCGAACCTCTGGCAGGGGGCAGAATTTGCCTACAATACTGTATTTTAACCACTGCGCCTGGCTATCTATCTATCTATCTATCTATCTATCTATCTATCTATCTATCTATCTATCTATCTATCTATCTATCTATCTATCTTTCCCTTCCTTCCTTCCATCCATCCATCCATCCATCCATCTTATATCCTTTCTTCCTCTTCCTCTTTCTTTCTCTCCTTCTTTCTTTCCCTCTCTCTTACTTTCTCTCTCTCTTTCTTCATCCATCCAATCCATCCATCCATCCAATTTATATGACCGCCCAACTCATGAAAGGTGTCTTACCAAGTTAACCGTACAAAACAATGCAGATTTGTCCGGAAATCTCCCCTAGGCAAGAGTATTAGTAAAAAATAAAAAGGCAGCAAGATGGAGAATGTTTACTTTGTAAAATGGGGCACAGGTAGTCCTTGACGTATAACCATTTCTTCAGTGATCATTCAAAGCTACAATGGCACTGAAACAGGTGACGTCACACTGCTCCTGGTACTTTTGATTGTCCCAGCGTCCTCGTGGTCACGTGTTCAAAATCCGGGACTTGGCAACTGGCATGAGGTCAACCTTTGTGACCTTCCCAGAAAGCTTCCGACAAACAAAGTCAACTGGAGAGGTCAGATTCGCTCAACGACTATGACCCTCACTTAACTGCAGGGATCCACTTAACAACTATGGCATAAAAGCTGATAAAATGGGGTGCAACCCATTGAATAATCACCTTGCTTAGCAACAGAAACCCTGGCCCCAATTGCTGTTGGTAGTCAAGGACTACTTCTATAGTGGACACTTTTCAGATCTGGGGTTTGGACCTGATCAGGTCAGAAAAGATTGGATTGCAAGGTGCTTGGAGAGGCTCCGTTTGAGGGAAATTAATGTGTTAAATAAACCCTGTGTAAAATTGGACTAACCGCTGGATATTCCTATGAAGGAATTGTTGAAGCCTTTTTCCTCCTATCTAAGATCCTACCACTAGAGGATGCTAAAGCAAAAGAAGAGAAAGAAAAAGAGAGAAAGATTTTTTTTTTTTTAAAAAAAAGAGGAATATGGATGGGAATCACAACCCCGAAATATACTTTCCCAGGGTCCATCTTTCGCAATTCCAGGTAAAGTGGACAATCCCCTGCCAATCCATTCATGATTGATAATACTGGGGGGGGGGGAAGGACTAGGGGTTGGACTTGAGAAGGCAACTTTCTTAAAAGACTGTGACAAATTACCGACTAATAAAGGAGAACATTTGTAGCTCGGGGCTGAAATGTAGGCTCCTTTGTGCTCTCTGAGCTTAGACGTTTTCTTGCTAGCACTGCTGATGTTACCTAGTTCGGGCAATGAAACATCTGTAAGAAAATTACCAACTTCGGTATAATCTTCTCTTCCAGATTTGAGCCGGTTAAGTGGGACCCTATTATACTGTCTGCTGATCAATTGGACCACGTTCCTCCAAGCAGAGGCCAAATCCTGCAGCATCCAGAGCAGGATATTGGATCATGAAATGCGTGTGAAGGGACCAAATGGCTTGAAGGGATCAGAGGTATCTGGAGAATTGATAGGCTTATTGAAGTAAGGGTCTGCAGAATCCATAGGCTTACTGAAACGACCAAACCAGGGTCATCCTGCAAACTCTGTCCCGCATGCACCTGTGTGCAAATCGAGACACAAGTGAAGAAAATGTGGAACTCACATCATGATATCACAATGCTCATTTGTCCCCTGCACAACTCTCCAGAGGTACTGCCATGGTTGCGGGACAGAGGTTGTACCATAAACTATATAATCTTGGTGTGAAAAGTCAAAAGATAGTCAGAATGTCTCACTATCTAGTTCTCTGGTTGATAGATTCAGAGGGAAAAAAATTAAGGAATTTAGAAAATTAAGGGGTGGGGTGGGAAATAGGATGCAAAGCCCAGAATTGGTGTGTTTGTTTTATTTTATTATTTTATTTTGTTTCCAAGTCGGATCTGGAGCAACCACCAGCCTTTCAGCTTTACAGCTACCAGTTCAAAATGGGGATATCTTACTCTATCGTTGTTGACAATGTTGCTTGCATGTGTCGTCCCCC
>JANHFL010002287.1:35384-46488 GCA_032468155.1 Oxyrhabdium leporinum
GAGGACCCAGATTGTTGGGGGCAATATGCTGACTCTGTAAACTGCTTAGAGAGGGCTGTAAAGCAGTATATAAGTCTAAATGTTATTGTTATCTCTGACAGCATGCTGTTTTGGAAGGCAGGGCAAGCCCAGGGAAGATATCCTTCCTTGCTTGCACAATGTTTAAATTGAAGGGACCTGGAACACACCCACTCTACCCAAATATACCAGGAGACAGAAATAATTGGTGATAAGTGGTCCCTCAAATAATTAGACCCCATAATTTGTCAATTTTTCTTGACCAGCATGGTTTTTTTAATAGCAACTACTCTGTTTCAGACAGCCATGGTTGATGGGGGATTAGGGGTAATTCAAGAGGCAGGGCACTGATTGAATGATATTCTTTGTGCAATCTTATCAGTCAACTGGAGGGAGAACAGGTGATTACTACTTGGATTATGTTGTTTATGAGTAGGTCAGCTGTCATGTTTCAAGGTCAACAGAGTGAATATAATTGTGGCAACTGTTTGTGAGGAGCTGGGAGGTGGCTGGCAATATGGAAGCACCCTGAACAATTGCAAGAATAATTCATTTCACTTAAACATTAGAAGATACTTTCTAATTGCAAAAAGATGTTTGACACCAGGGCAAATTATTTCGTGTGTGCTGAGTTCTCCTTCCCTGAAGGAATATAAATAAAAGCTGGGAGGGTAACTTAAGTGTTCCTCATGTTTTCCTTTCATTTCAGATGTTTCACAGAGCAGGGAATTAGTCTAGGAATATTTGTGATCCCTCCCAATTCTGTGATTTTGAATTAATAGATTCAAACAAGCACATGTAGACCTCAAAATATTTACACATCCATTTGAAGAAGGAAGAAACAGCTGTAATTAGAAATTTGACAGAGAGAGCACTATAAATAATCTCTTTAATAGGGAAAAAAGTCTTATGTGTACTCTCTCTTCTCTTATATAGGAATATTTTATTTTAGAGCAGAGGTGGGAAACTGTGGCCCTTTTATGACATGCTGGCTCAGGAATTCAGGGAGTTGAAGTCCACAAGTGATAAAGGGGCCATAGTTCCCCACCTCTGTTTTAGAGGGAAAAAATATCAGTTATAGAACTTGTGAGCTTAGATATACTGAGCTTGTCAATGTTAGAGGTGTATAATGAAGTCTTATTAGAAGCCAAGATACTAGATACGTGGACAGAACCTAACACTACGTTGATCCTAAAAGAAGATTTAGACCCAATACAAATAAAGAATTACAGGCCAATATCCCTATTAAATGCAGATTATAAAATATTTGCTTCAATAATTGCTGAAAGATTAAAAAGATTTTTGATTGAGTTTATACATCATGATCAAAATCGGTTTTTACCTAAAAGCCCAATTAGAAGCAATGTTAGAATAATTTTAGACACATTGGAGTACTATGAAGTACATAGTGAAAAACAACTCGCATTCATCTTTTTGGATGCCCAGAAAGCATTTGATTATGTAAATTGGCAATTTATGTTGCAGCAATTAAAATGCATGGATTTTGGCAAAAAAATATATAAATATGATTAAGGTGATTTACAAGCACCAGAGAGCTAAAGTGATGGTGAATGGAGATGTGACAGAAACTTTTTATATAAGAAAAGGTAAGAGACAAGGTTATCCATTATCCTCATTATTATTTATATTAACAGTAGAAGTTTTAACTAGAAATATTAGAGAAGACCCAGAAATAAAAGGAATGAAGTTTAAAAAAGAAAAATATAAACTACAAGCATTTGCAGATTATTTAGTTTTCATATTAGAAGAACCGTTAGAAACTATTTCTAAATTGATAGGGAGAATTGAGGAATATGGAGAAGTGGCAGGGTTGAAAATAAACAAAGAAAAAACTAAAATAATAGTTAAAAACCTTACAGATAAATAGAAAAAGGAATTGACAGAGAAAATAGATCTTCAGATAGGGTTAGGTGAATATATTACTGAAACTACTTTTTCTATTCTAAACGATACCGATAAAAATAGAGAAAAAATATTTTGAAGAATTAAAGAATTAAATAGAACAACCTTGAAGTACATCTGGCAAGGGAAAAAAGCAAGAATAAAACTGAAAATGTTAAAGGAATCCAAAAACAATGGGGGCTTTGGCCTACCAGATTGGGAACTATATTATCAGGCATCTGTACTTACATGGGTAAAAGAATGGATAAATTTGAAACATAGAAGATTATTATTATTGGAGGGACATGATCTTCAGTTAGGATGGCACACTTTTTTATGGTATGGAAGGAGTACGATACATGGATATTTTCAAAGACACTATATGAGGAATGCTTTGTTTTTGGTATGGGAAAAAAATTAAACTACAAAACTATGAAAATACCAGTCTGGCTCTCCACAATGGAAGCATTGATACATCCAAATCTTATTAATTTGGAAAACATTGTATTTTATAAAGGTATTTTGAATGAGAATGATGAACTTAAAGGGGTAGACTTAGCTTGGTGGCCGCATTTGCAAATACAATCAAGATACGAGAAAGATGCAAAAACATGGGGTTTTTACAAAGAACCAACAACATTTTGATAAGATGTTATTAGGGACAGATGAAAAACTGATTTTCACACACACACACTTATTAAGTTATAAAATGGAAGAGGAACAAGTCAAAGAAACAATGATTGTATGGGCAAAAAACTTTAGTTACACTATAGAATTAGATAAATGGCAAAAACTTTGGGAGAGAAACTATAAACTGACAATGGCTACTGCATACAAGGAAAATTTCTATAAAATGTTTTATAGGTGACATCTGCCACCAGCAAGACTAGCAAAAATGTTTAGCAATATGTCCGCCAAGTGTTGGAAGTGTAATCAGACCCCAGGTACTTATTATCATATGTGGTGGACTTGTACGAAAGCAAGAAAATATTGGATAAAAATACATACATGGTTGGAAAAGACGATCAAACAACATATAGATCTGAAACCAGAAATATTTTTGTTGGGTATAATGCCGGAGGGCTATGATAAAGCGACTATATATCTAATTTTACATGTATTGACAGCAACAAGGATTGTATTTGCACAATACTGGAAAAATGAGAACACTCCATCAGATGAAGATATAATTCGGAAAATATTGGACTGTGCAGAGATGGATAAATTGGCATTGAAAATAAACGACAAAGAAGATACAGAGTATTACTCAACATGGAATAGATTTTATAAATGGTTAGAGATAAGAGGTAGAAATTAGATAGATTATTGCTATGTATGAACTAAATATAAAGATGGTTTATAATTGCAAATATGCCAATATAACCAACAGAATTACAAATAAATTAATATAAAGAGAAATTTAGTTAAAACTATTATGTTACACCATTACTATTGTTATTGGTATATATGTTACTATTTCTTTTTGTTCTTCTTTTGCTTTTTTGTAAATGATATGCCCTGACAATACACTGTATTCAAAATGTTTATGAATAAAAACAAACAAACTTGTGAGCATTTGGATGTCTCAGAGTAAGAGAGATGGGAAATCTTTTGGAAGATAGAGTAAATATCACAGTCTACGATTCAGTTGGTCAGATAATGAGATCATCTCTCAGTGTAAAAGGAATGGGCCAGTTATCTGATGTCAACAGGTGATGACAGAGGAAAATATATGCTTTCTTTCAGGCCTGCTACCCAAGATCTAAATGGCCAAAACCTCCTATGGAAATAAAAATAAATGGCTATGTTATCTTCCTCTTGCTTGGCTTGCAGTATGCAAACCAATTTCCACAGCAGAGGAAACAGCATTCTGAATCGCTTGTCTAAATACTAAGATTCTGCCACTGGCATGGTTCATGCTTTTAAATTTGTAAATTATCTAGTATTATTTCAGTTTGCATGCTTTTTTATGCTGGGGTGGTTGGGTCTAAAATTGTTTGCTTTAAAGCCGTATGTCTTACTAAAAAAAATCAAAGCGTACAAAAACTCTTTATTGTGCTGAAATGGTTTGATCCACTCAAGGCAAACTGCTGTGTGCGAGGCAGAGGAAATGCACGCTCGTACACTACTAAATCCCCCAGGTACAAAGAAAAACCATTTTATTCTCTTTAGCAACAAGTGTGTGTTTTCCTTGTGATGTGGTTTGACATCTATTCTTGAAGGTACTTTCCCTGCACTCCATCCAAAATAATTTAAAATGAAGCTAAAGATTACACACTTTTCCTGACCCATTTGTCAACAATCAATTTAGCTACTTTATTAAGAAGAGCTGTTTCATTATATTAAGGATAGCATAAGGAATTTAAAAAAAACCAAACACGTTTCTGAAGTCACAACAAAGGGTTTCCTTTGTAGAAAATAATAGCTTTTTATAGATTACTAGCTCCACCTGCTGACAGAAGAGAGATGATAAGTTTTGTTAACATTTTTTATTGTTTTTCTTCTCTGACCCATCATTAAAACCCATTACCCACTTTCTGACAGTATTAGCATACACAGAATACTTTATTCAACCCAGAAACTCATGGTTTGAACTTCATAATATTGTAAATGAATGTTTCCATTAATGATAAGCCAGACAACTTTGGAAAAAAATATTCAAGTAACATACCTTAGAATCGTATATTGTTGTTATAAATTACCTTATGTAAATCAGAAAGTGAGGATAAATAAATCAGTTAAAATGAGTTACAACAGGTAAAGAACATAACACCTACTTCCAAATTAAAATAAGATGTAAATTGCACTTGAATGAATGTTGTTTAGTTTTTAGCCATTGTAGAACCAAGTTGACTTGGACTCAAGATTGAAGCAATGCCACACATTACAAAGTAGTTTATTTTTCCCAATTGCTATTTGTTCTCACATACTGTAAACCCACATACAAAAGTCTAATATACAAAGACAAATTAGAAAAGACAAATTTTAGTTCAGTCAATATTTTAATAGGCATTTGTTATTACGACATTTATTATTATAAAAGGGAAACAATGTTTTATGCAAATTCAATAACAGATAAAAAGTACAGAACATAAACATTTTCCCCACCCCAAAAACACATTTAATGCCAAAACATGCAACCCACTAGTAATCCAAATTAAATAAAGCAGCAAAAGTGTGCAGGAAATACCTTGAATTTACAAAATTTCAGGAGGGCATAACAAGGAGGATTATAATAAGTAGGTACTAACAACTTCCAAGATTATTCTCATTTAGTTGGTTGTGGTATAACTGGGAAACCTTGGTCCAGTATTATCACAAGCTCACAGGCACCCATTCTGGAGGGCAACCTTTCAAAAAAATTGATCTCAAACTGTTCAGTCTTTTATATATCCAGATTCTTGAGGATTAGCTGCTAAAGCAGCCAATGCAGTGATTTCAGAAACTCCTATATATTACAACAGTTGAAACTTGTCCGAACATACTTTACAGCTTCTGGATGAAGCCCAAGGGTTGACATCTATTTGGGACTTCTACATAAGATAAGGCAAATAAAATCATAGCTGGTATTAGAGTAGATGGAAACAATGGAATTTTTTTTTTAGATGATGGCTTTTGATTTATAATTGCAAGATGTCTTTCATGCCAACGTCTGTCTTTAAATATAAATAACTTAGTATTATTTACCCAAACACTGTTTAGGGCTATATCTTTAAAAAGGCCTACAAAGAAACAAGCATGGAATCTTAATAGATGGGACGCAGTTGGGAGGCAAAAAGAAAGCATGATCTATTCTATCGTGATGGATTTTTTCATTACTCAGGACTACGTCTTTTGTAAAACAACAGAGATCAACCTCATAAAATATTAGTTATGCCGGAAGGAACAAAAGGATGACATATTGTAAATAACTTGTTATGCTAGTCTTTTACATGCTTGCATTTTTGTGGTGGGAATTAATTCATTAACTGTAAAAGAACAGCAGCTAAAGCCCACATTGCCAAAACCCAGATAGTGCAAATATGCCAAACTATTTTTAGTTTCTCATGGATGCAGACACATTCTGCTCAAAGGTCTCACATGCCCATTAAAAAGGCATCTGCATTGACAGCTTGAACGATAATTCATGCAATTAATAAAAAGTTCATCAAAACCAAGAAAATTGTTATAGTTGCACCAAATAGTTTTTTTCTTTTTAAAATAAACAATAGTAATGCTCTTCCCTCTAGAAAAACATTTTCACAAAGAGGATCTCAATCCGGCAGTATGTTGGAAACCACTTTTATTTTCATATAATTTTTAATAAATACATGTATTTATTTATAAATAATTTATTTAACACATTTATTTAAATAAATTATTTATTTAAAGCAACGTATAATAATACCATGTTTGTTTAATAAATTTTTAATCAATCTATAGCCTCAAATGCCTAATTCTTATGAGAAACCACATCAATATTGGGCTTATTCTCCAAAACAAATGCGCCATTTTTCTCTTACCTTAAGCCTTGCTGTACATCCTGCTGTGAAAATAAACTGGAATGGAGTTGGAAGAGTTGTAGCACTTCATTCAAAATCTAGATGATGGTGCACAATGCCAGTACCTAAATTCTTCTGGCAATTGCTAAAGTAAGCAGCTAGGACTAATCCATTATTCTCTTTTACGTTTTTTCCCCCAAAAAATATTATGTCTTTCAAATACCACTTTGAAAACCTCACCACTTCAAGCTTCATGATAAGAAATGTCAACCTCAGACCTCCAGAGGATAACCCAAGGCCAGTCATGCTACAAGGAAACTAGCTGGCACCTTTTTCTGAAGCACTGACATGACAATCATATCTCTGCAGCTTACTTCTTACATTACCACTGATCAGGGCTTAACCTAAGCACTTCTTTGCTGGCAGAAGAAGTGTCAAGGCTGACCTGTAAATTATGTCTCATGCCGGCAACTGATGTGCTACAGAAAGTCTGTGGTATATTCATTTAAAGGCAGATGGGCAGATACAGAAATGTATGAACATACTCAAGACTGAGGGAAACGTTTTCCTAATGCTACTAGAAGGGCTGACTTCCATTAAACATTAATGCAAGTCAGACACCTTTATCCTTTTTTCCCCTGGAAAATGTATCTCTATATAAAGCTATGAAATATTAAATGCCAGAATACATTTCATATTTTATGATAAAAGAATAAAATGAAGAACTTTACATTAAACAGCATCAATACAGTGATATATGTGGATGTTTGTTATGAGGTGGATAGCCAGCTGTTCCTGCAAGACAGATGTCTCTGCGTAGTTCCTGGGCAGTCTCCCCTCTGAGCAAAATTAAAATACTTAATTCTAACAATTGAACAGTATTACACTGTATGTTTCAACTTGCTCCATCAGATATGTTTTAGAAGTATTGGGACTAAAGTTCCCAACAATCTGGGAAGACTACTTTCTCTACCAGGTAATTAGTAGGTAATATTACCTTCACATGAAGTCCCACAGAAGCAAACCACCAGCACTCAAAGCTGAGTTTTCTTTAAAAAAAACCTGGAATTCCACACGTGGCTATTATATCCTGCTAGAAACCATTATAATGCAAATGAGGAAAATATCCCTCCATCCTTTTGGTAGATATTTGATGCAGGAGTGGAGGAGCAGCTGTCCAGTGCTGAACCCAGTCAGTAAGATTCAAAGGCAACGGGGATCATGCCAACTCAATGTTTATATGCTGACCCACATATTTTCATGGACAAAAATGTGGTTAATGAATTGACAACAAAAATGTCTCTCCATCCAGCAGTGTGATTAAGAGCAGGGCAGAGAAGGGAAGGGGAAGCACTAGTTATATGATGAAGAAATCTTAACCCATCCATAGACCTCTGAGTAAATGTAATATAATAGAAGAATCAGTTTCCAAACCATTTTAGTTCAGTGGCACGGGGGTAGAATGGATCATTATCTCATTGCTTCCAACTTTATCAAAAAGGCATATGAGAAAATAATGGAATTTTACTGAGGTTGGCCAAGGGAACTAATGGAATCAGGAAATATAAAATATTTGGACTCAGCAATTAAATATATGTAGTTGCAGGTAACAAATATCTATATTAAATATAATAGTTAATCCAAGAGATAACTGGAAAAAAATAGCAATTATCTACAAATTACTGTACTGGTAATCCTAATTTAGCAACTGCAACTAGAATGGGCAACTCAGTTGTTAAATAAAGCAATCAATAGTGAAATTGCAATAGTGCTTATGATCTTCAGTTTTTCTTTGCTTTACAGATCTGCAAAGGTCATAAACAAGCGGTTGTAAGGTTACTTTTTCATCACTGTTGTATATAGGATTGCTAAATGAGCACTAAATGTAACTAATTACATAATTAACATATATATATTAAAATTTCTTTGAGTGAAGCTCAGTTTATTGGAATTTCACAAGAATTCCCATGTAATTTCCTTGTGAATATGGAAATGATTTACCTCTGCCATCTTACAGGGTGGATTTGACCTCCCAGTCTAGTCTACACCGTACGACTTTCTACTGATCTCCTATAGAGACTAACAAGGTCCAACAATGTGATTCTGTATCTGAATTTGAAAACAAAGTCTAGCCCTTTCAGCTTTTCAAAATCAGCCATAGGTGCAATTCAGAATATTTGTATGTTATTGTAAATTATATAACCCTAGTATTCCAGATACTAGTTAATCAAAATATATTATCAACAGTTGGAGGGGTGGGGGGTTTTTTATGACTTTGAATCAGTGTGGACTCCTGATGACTGCCTGGATTAGTCCCTGTAGTTTTTTTTGGCAAGACTTCAGAAGTTGTTTGCCCTTGCCTGCTTTCTAGGATTGAGAGAGACCCAACCAGCTGGCTTTGTGCCTAAGGCAGAAATCCAAGTTTCCCAGCTTCCAGCCTGATGCTTTAACCACTACATCAAACTGGCTCTATTACTAAGAGTATAGTAAATTAATATAGGGACTAAGACAGTGGAAGGAATGTACTATTTCTAGCAATATACCTGTCAGCCTTATGAGGTAGTCCAGAGAAGCAACACACCCAGACATACCAGCTCAAACTTTATTGTAAGGTTACATTAACAGAATCTTGCAAGTCTGAAAATACATCTCTTCCACCTCACCTATACAAATCTATAAATGAGAGATGGTTCCTTTTGAGATGTTCACCACACCCTCAATCCTTCTGCAGATTCAGCTGTAGAAACAAACACACTTTTTTTCTTTAATCAAAGCAATCAACTTGGCCATCTCTGCTAACTCCATCAACTTTTGCAGCCATTCATCCTTTGTGGGGATCGAAGTGTCCTTCCATTTTTGTGCATAATGCACCAAAATTAAAATAAAGTCATTATTATAGCTGAGGAAAAGCAAAAAAAATAAAAAAACCTGACTCAAAGTTCAAGTTTCAGACTAGCTTGGGAAAACTAACCAGAAAGAACTTTTAAAAACTGGTCATTCAAATAGAAACTCTTAAAACTTCAATAGGCATATGGGTCTTGTTGGGTTGGGAGATTGGGTGGGAAAACATACATGGCAGACACATCATTTCACAACCCCACATATCTAGCTGCCTCTCTCAGATCTGTACGTCTGTACGTCTTCATTACCACACAAACATCCCAACCAAGATCAATTGAAGTCTAATTAACACAGAAAGAAATGGGATTCCAGCTTTGGACATAAAATCAAAAGGCAAGTAAATCATCTATTCGCAGTATTAACACATCACAAGTCATGGGCTCACAAACATTGGATAACTCAACTGACTATAATGGCTCTGTTCTTCCCCTTCAGAAAACAGCTTTATGCAAATTTTATCCCAACATTTTCAAATAATGGAAAACTCATATATAGTTAGTCCTCAACTTACGACCACAACTGAGCCCAACATTTCTGTTGTTAAGCAAGTCATTTGTTAAATTAATTTTGCCCCATTTCATGACCTTTCTTGCCAAAGCTGTTAACTGAATCACTGTATTTGTTGTTAAGTTGTTAAGTTAGTAACAGGGTTGTTAAGTGAATCTGGCTTCCCCATTGACTTTGCTTGTCAGAAGATCACAAAAGGGGATCACATGACTTCAAGACACTGCAACTGTCACAAATATGAACCAGTTGCCAAGAATGTGAATTTTGTTCACATGATCATGGGGATGCTGCAATGGCCGTAAGTGTGAAAAATGGTCATAAACTAGTCATAAAGGTTTATGGCCATAAACTAGTTTTTTCAGCAATGTTGTAATTTTGAACCATCACTGAATGATCTGTTGTAGTAGTATAAGTTGAAGACTACCTGTACATAGAAAACCTTGTCTAATTTCTCTACTATAATAAAGTGAATAATCAAATGTCTGTTTACATAAATCAAATTATTAATACAATATCAAACATCAAAGGACTTACATATTAGAAGGCACTAATCGCCAATCAGTTTAGACTACATTCCTTCAGGTCTTTCTAGAGAAACTACAAGTAAGAAATAAATATATTCCCTGGTGTAAGCAATAGTTCAGTCTGACTTCTTAGTGACCCCCAACTTTCAAGGTATTGATCAGCTAGCGCTGGTCCTTTCATGCTCAATCCTAGAAGAGATCTACAGCATTATTTTTTGATTGGTCTGATATGGAACAGCTTTCACATAATTGCATTTCCAAGAGCAAGTAACAATAAATGTATCGATAACAGAAATTAGATGTCCAACCACTGCAGTAATAGATCTCCTATAGATATGATTCCATAGGCGTAATAAATTCAAGTGGGATGTTTAAAAATGAATATAGAAGCCTGCAAATGAGTCTTACTGCAGCATCTTTTCATTCTGACTGCCGTAACAACGTAGCTGAAAGAGCTCATTTAGTGCCACTTCTATCCATCCTTCAGCAGGTAAGTAAGTGGTAGCAGAGAAAAACAGGGAAACTTCTAGCAAGGGCTCCAATGGCTTTATGCATAGTAGTGGTTGTGGATAAGCAAATTGGAAGCACTGAAGATAATGAAAGAGCTCTCCGCAGATGGGTACATAAAATCAGCAAATGCTGTACTCACACTCAGAGGCTTCTGAGAATGAATAGATATTTTCAGTCCCCTATGAATAGCAATAGCACTTAGACTTATATACCGCTTCACAGTGCTTTACAGCCCTCTCTAAGCAGTTTACAGAGTCAGCA
>JANHFL010002287.1:134287-149466 GCA_032468155.1 Oxyrhabdium leporinum
AACTGGGTTCATTCTTGTAGTCAAATGTCTTTTAGGTTATGTATATTCCCAATGGTTCCCAAGCAATCATTTGGGGGGAGGGGGAGGAAGAGAATTTAGTCTTTGTAGAAGCTTCTATGCGCCATAACTTGGCTTGCTGATATTTGCAGCAAAGTATATTACTGACTCAAGATTCTTGACCTTCCATGAATTGAGTTTCAAAGAATTTTTACATGGGCCTAAGGAAGTTTTTGACATCCATCCTGCTCTATATCCTTCCAAATTTGCTCTTTGATACAGACTATTTCATTCACCTCATAAGATATTATAAGTACTTATTGTAGAAAAAATTCAATAGCTATGTCATGTTCAGACACATACCATATGTTTGGTTATGTAAGTTAATAAGCTAAATATCTAGTGAAATTATCAGAGCTATTTGTCTCCAACTGCCCTTTGAGCACAATGTTTGCTGAACAGGTGTGCCGTTATCAACTATAATGAAAACTAGTATTTTAAAGGCAGTTGTTATTTTGCAGCCAAAATTAAAAAAGTATTTCACAAGCATTTTAGTTGACTGGTTAAAGCTTTAAAAAAATGCTTATTTCATAAATAAAGCTTGAGCCTGAATAAGAAATAAGCCAAGATCTGCTTCATAATTGCCTTCAGTTTCTTGGGGAATCAGTAAACATAAATGTTGCTTATAGCTTATTCATACATTAGTGCAGGGGTGTCAAACTCCCATTGTCATGTGACATATCGAGACTTTGTTCCCCTTCGCTACATCGGGCACATGACGCACCCGGCCTGCAAGTTTGACAGCCCTGCATTAGTGTAAATACCAATATGAATATAAAAATGCAAAAAAGTATGTGTTATGTTGAGAAAGTGAGCTTGTGACACTGCTACTGCTGTGTTCAAATCATCTCTTTCCTGTAAACCAAAACCATCAAATCCAGCAGCTGACACTGGATCAAATGAATAATAGGACTGTGGGAAATGAATAATAGGACTGTGTATAACTTACCTGGAGCACAGCTGTCTGCTGCTACTGGCAAGTGGTTCTAGAAAACCGTTTCAGACGGATATATGTTCTTGCCTCATGTGCTCCAAGGCACCTTCTGAAACTGAATCTCCACACTTCAAACAGGTAGTCCTCGACTTTAACCGTTCTCTTAGTAACCCGTTCGAAGTTACAACAGCTCTGAAAAATGTGATTTATGACCATTTTTTACACTTACAACCATTGTAGCATTCCCAGGGTCATGTGATCAAAATTCAGATGCTTGGCAAATGGCATGTATTAAGGATTGTTGCAATGTCCTGGGGTCATGTGATCATCTTTTGTGTCCTTCAGACCAGCAAAGTCAATGAGGAAGCAAGATTCTCTTAATAATGTTACTAACAACTGCAGTGATACATTTAATAGCTGTGGCAAGAAAGGTCATAAATGGGGCAAAATTCACTTAACAACTGCCTTGCTTAGCAACAGAAATGTTGGGCTCAATATTGGTCATAGGTCAAGGACTACACGTACTGTAAATAGGTGATTCCATTCATGATATGCTAGTTACTTTTCTTCACTTGAGAAAAAGAGCACAGCTCAAATGAATACATAATTTTGAAGTTTAAGACAGTATTCATTTTTCTCTGTAAACATACTTGAAAACAATTATATTTTAAATCACTTTAATTCAAAACATTATAAGAATTGGCTCTTAAAACATTCCTAGTTTGTTATTTGGCTAATAATTAAAACAGGAGTCCATATGTGTGTGTGTACTATAAATGTTCATATATTATAGATCAAATATTGAAATAGAAAACATGGATACAGAAAAGTCCTTTCACGCAGTTCTGACCTATACTGAATAGTTCCTCCTTTTATAAAGATAATGTAATCTATTTTCCAAAATATCCTTGATATTACAAATTTGTGTGTGTGTGTGTATGTGTGTGCGCGCACATAAAATTTATTAAATATAATTTTAATAAATAAATGTTCATTTCTTAATTTTTAAAACAATTATAACACAGGCATTTTAAAACTTTAAGGGTAAAGATGGCTTAAAAATAAAAACACAGAGTTGTATGGCAATTAAAGTAATTTTTTTCTTTTTAATATATCAGTAAAACTAAAAAGCAGAGAAAGATTTTATAGAAACAGGAATGAGATTTTATATGTGTATGTTTTAACAGGGTTTTCTCTCAGTTTTTTTAAAAAAACCAACTTTTTTTTTTTACAGTTTAGCTGTGTCCCTTAGGCAACTCTAGACAATCAACTCTGTCTGGAAATGTGCCTGGCTTCGTGCCATTTCCTCTGTTCCCATGAAGGGATCAGCTACAGAGTGCCTCCTGCTGCCCCCAACTACTTTCGTAATTTAGTTGCACTAATTCAATGTTTATTCAAACTTGGCAACTTTAAGATATAAGAACTTTAAATCCCAGAATTCTGGGGCTGGGGAATTCTGGG
This sequence comes from Oxyrhabdium leporinum, assembly GCA_032468155.1. Taxonomy (NCBI): domain Eukaryota; kingdom Metazoa; phylum Chordata; class Lepidosauria; order Squamata; family Cyclocoridae; genus Oxyrhabdium; species Oxyrhabdium leporinum. The sequence goes on from JANHFL010002287.1 coordinate 136,740, forward strand.
AATTGAAGTCCACATGTAAAGTTGCCAAGTTTGAAGAACATAGCATTTATTCCTCCCAGTCTTTCGGCCAGGATGAAAATATGCAACCATCTTGTTGTGTCTTGCTGCTGTTAACCTCCAATCAGTGGGAGAAGAACACAGACAGTGTTGCTTCCTTCTTTCACATGCCTACAAAAAAGGAATGGACAGAGTCATTTCCATTAATTGAAACTGAGCTGAACTTCTCAACAGAAACTTTCAGTTTGTGTGTCACTCTCATGCCACTCTGTTTCTACTTCCTTGTTTTTTTGTAACTGAGAATATTTTAGAGTTAAAATCATGCAGGATTTAAGACCTGCAGGGGGCTTATCATGTAACATCTTTCACTCTGCAGGAATCCTAGTTCAGCTGCTCTATGACATCTTTAATTCCCACACATATGATTTCTCCCCTGCCTGCAAACACACACATTAGGAGAAAACCCGTAGTGCCTATTCCTCCTTTTCCTTGGTACTTTTGAGGTAAGAAGTAACTAGTATTCCCACTGCCTCAATTCTTGAATAGTTTTACCCCCTATAGTTGCATAAAGTGGAAAGGATATAAGTGATATTGAATTAATTAATTTAAAAAATAAGACTTTCCCGCCAAAGAAAGTAGTTACTTTTATCTTATTGCCAATATGTTATTGTGGTATTTAGGACATTTTAATACAGCACTTCAAAATAAAGGCATCAGGATTAAAAATAGGACAGGTGACCAGACAACAGTGATCAGTGGCTGTGGTAGTGTATTCAAGTGTCTTTTTGTCCTGCCTTGAAGTCTCAAACTTCAATTCCGACAATTTCCAAGCTGGCATTGCTAATTACAATTGTAAATGCATTGGGGGTGGGGGCGGCATGATGTTAGGGAAAGCTGGTTTATATTCTCTTGGAAAATTTGCAAACATGGTTAGAACTAGATCAGTAAATGGAAGCAAAATAAGTGGAACTTAGTTTTAGCTATACAGATAAGGGAAACGGTTGGATTTTTTCATTAAATGTTGTGTTTGTTTCCATGTGTTGCTCCACATACATGTTCAGTAATTTTAAGGTAATTATTCAAGAATTCATGTTCTTATATTTGAGCAAGACCATCAGATTTGAAGTTCTTATAGGTAATTTAACTTTCCTAGATAGACATAGAATGAACTCAGAAAAGAGAGCACAAAACTATATTCTTTCAATGTGACCTCTTTTTACTTTTCATACTAAATTTGACTGTATTGTGAAGCCCAGAACAAATACCTTATTATTCTAAAAATGAATAGTTATATAACATCTAATTTGAAGACTGAATTTATTACTTACATTTCATTTCTTCTTTGCTTTTATTTATTCAGGAGAGAATACGCATCCCAGAAACATACAGCCCCCTCCAATATAATATCTCCCCAAGAGCTCTATGATGACTACTACAAGGTCACTCTTAATGGCTGAATGGGCACAGAAGCCAGATATTTCTGGTCTTAGCCCAGTCCTTTTCACTTCATGCCCCACTGCTCCCCCTGTTTATGGATGGCATAATTCTGTTTAAACTCCAAACACCAAGACTAATTCTATGGTTTTATGAAAGCAATGGATAAAATAAGCAGTACACATTTGCAATCTAATTTCTAAAACAAAAGCTTCTTGCATTATGTTTATAATTGTACCTCCAAGAAGCACATACCAATGTTTTTCCCCTTTTTTAATTAAGAGAACTGATTAAACAAGCATACTTCCTGTTTAACTGATCACATATACTAGAAAAAATGTCATTGGTTAAAAAAAAAAATCAAACAGGGAGTAAGACACAGATACTGTAATTAGGCAAACTAGGTATGTGTAGCATGAAAGAACTGGACAAAGGGCTACCCGTTGGAATTTGTTACACATTTCAGAAACAGAAAGGGTAAAACATAAAAACACAAGCTGGCCCAAAGAAGAGTGCTCCTTAGTATCTATCACATCTAGACAACATAAGACACAGACATTAACGAACACTTTTGTCCTCCTTTGTGAGGAAAGAGGAAGTGAGAATTTGAAACACACAGTAGTCAGCATTAAAGACATAGCAGCATAATCACAGGCACGTTCATTTCAAAGCAAACTATCATTTTTAACTGAAGCATAACTCTACTGCGTGGATAAATAAAGGTGGCCTTGGTTACGTAGATAATATAAAATCACCCTTGGAAACTGCTTATTCATCTGAGTTGCTTTCTCCATTTCTCATCTTTGATCCTGTTAAATGAAGACAGTAAAACCATGCTTTTGAAAATTACTTCAGCACGGACACCAGAAACTTTTAATGTGATAAAACGATCACAAGAAATTTCTCAATATAACAGATTATTTATTCATATAACTTTTGTTTCCCACTTCTTCTACCAAGTACCTTACTCTTAAACTTTAAAGAGGCAGAAGTTTGATTAATGGAAAACTAGCAAAGCACAATATCAGATTCATCTCTTTTTCATGAATGCATATCAGTGTCTCTTAGGCCTAATAATCATTGTTAAAGAATAACAATTCCTGGTAGAGCAGCTCAGGTGTTTGTGGTTTATCTAACCGAGCGAATGGGAGAGAAAGATAAAGCTACATTAGAAGTTGTAGGAAGTGTTGGACAGTAGAGAGTTGTTGGACAGTAGAGAGTTGGGTTTCTGAGGCCTAAAATTGTATTTTGGAAGCAAATGTGTGGTACTATTAGACTTCTGCATAGGCTTCACATAGCACGTTTTGTCCAAGTTGTGAATGGTGGGTATGTTATGCCTAGAGACAAAGTGGAGTATGCATGTTATGTTTCTGTGAGTATGTTTTCCTAAGCATTACATGGTTACTACTTAATTTTTTTGTGAATTTTATTCTATTTTCTGGGCATTAATGCATATATAAATTCTAGGGCAAGTCATTTTTTTTGCTTAGTCCTTGAACAATTTACGTCATGATAAATATACATCGTAACTAGCAGAAGTATGAAACAACTAAGCCAAGTGTACTTATCAATTTGAAAAAAAACATAAAGAAATTGGGTACGTAGTTACAAGACTGTACCTTCCAAGATCTCAGAAAAAAATGTTTCTTACATCTCCTCATCCTTTCAGTCAGACATGTTGCTGGAAATTGAATTGGGAACATTGAGATTTCACAAAGATAGTATTTTAGCATTACACTTTGATCCTTCTCTAATCAGACACAAACTGAAATGTCCCAACGCATATATTTAAATAAACTGGATTTTTACTTTAAGTACTTAAACTACTTTATTATTCTATTTTTATTTATTACTGCAATGAATGAAGCAACATTGCAGCGCAATCATTACCACAAGATATGCAAGCTTTTTTAAGAATCTGAAATTATTTTTGATACAACAACCACACTAAAATATTACTGTCCATTGAATTCCACAGAGAATTTAAGTTTAGACTGATCATGTAAACTTTAGACAAGATGCTGAGGAGACAATATCTGGTGGATTTATACTATACAAAACTTTTGCAACTTTTGTGCTTCCCTGTTGAAAGATAGAAAAAAGAATGGTTTTATATTTGCAGAAGCTTAAGAAATATCTACAATTATCCAGATGTAAAGCAAAGTAACCATTATTACGTATTATGTCATCCAAATTATTAATTTTGGACCATAGTTTATTCCTACCAGCTAGAATTAAAGCAGAGGTTCCATAAGATCTGGTGATAAAGGAGTGAACAATATTTTTCCCCCTTACAGTCAGTCTTGATTCTTGGCAACTACATGACAAATCCCTGCAGCTTTCTTGGCAGTGCTTTTGCAAGTGGTTTGCCATTGCCTTTTTCTATGGCTGAGAGAGTGACTGGGCCAAAGTCACCCAGCTGGTTTCTGTACCTAAGGCAAGACTAAAATTCAGTTTTCTCAATTCTAGTCCAACACCTTTAATCATCACACCAAACTGGCTCTCAAACCCTACTTATATGAAATCAGAGTACTGCAGTAAATTAAGCATCATAATCAGCTTCAATCATAACTCTTTTTTCCCCTTTCCCTTAAGTTTAACTTGGCTATTAATTTTGATGTGTCAAGAAAGATTCAATGTGAAAACGAAAGCTTGATGGAAGCAGGGAAAGCCAGTGCTAGTGAGGGTAAACCACCCAAAAAAGGTGGAGGATACAAACCAGTACAGTTCCAGTTAAAAGATGCAGAGCTGAAAGGTGCCAGTGGGATCAAAAGGCACATACACCCCTACTCTCTACAAAGTATGATATAGTTAGAAAGTTAGAAAATACCCCAGAAAATAATACAGGTTCTTGGCCCCGAAGAATTACCAGTTGTATTCAATAACTTTGAATAGCCCTGCATTTGCACAAAAGTTACAAGTGCGGATTGTGGCTGGTTCATTCGCAGTAACCCACGACACAATTAGCTTATCAGAACCCATCCAACCAGAGTATAAATAATCCTCGACTTACAACAGTTCGCTTAGTGACTTTTTGAAGTTACAACGGCACTGAAAAAAGTGACTTGTGATCATTTTTCACACTTATAACCGTTGCAGCATCCGCATGGTCATGTGATTTACATTTGGATGCTTGACAACTGACTCACATTTATGATAATTGCAGTGTACCAGGGTCACGCAATCCCCTTTTGCAACCTTCTTGTCAAGCAAAGTCAACGGGGAAGCCAGATTCACTTAACAAGCACGTTCCTAATTTAACAACTGCAGTTATTCACTTAACAAATGTGGCAAGAAAAGTCATAAAATGGGGCAAAACTCACTTAACAAGTTTCTCATTTAGCAACATACATTTTGGGCTCAATTGTTGAGGACTACCTGTAATTACTGCAAGGATGGTGAAAAAAGCTGAAATATTTTTTCTCCTCAGGAGCCTCAAGCACTCAAACCTTGTTCCAGCCCTCTGAACACAAACGCGAGTCAAGGGACCCCGCCCCCACCCAAACCCAACACCGTTCGCTGCCGAGTTTCTCGCGGGGACCCCCATCGCCAACACCCCTTCTCCGCCCCACAGAAGCCGCTCAGCAAGCATTCAGACAAGCGAATGGCCTCTATCAGGAAGCACCTATGGGGAGCACTGGGGGGGGGGGTGTCAGGTACTGCGCGCGCCCTTCACCCGGAGCAGAAAGGGCAGCCGCTGGGGGAAGGGGCCCGAGCGACAGGGCGAGGCTCGTACAAACTAGTTTCCTTTTGGGCGTTCTCTCTTGGGAAAGAGTCCCAAGAGGAGAAGTAACAGGACCCGGGAAGAAGGAGGAGGAGGAGGAGGAGGAGGGAGGAAAAAAGAAAGAAAGCGAAAGACCGCGTGGATGACTCTGCCTTTCCCGGCGCTCTTTGGGGGTGGGGGGTTGGAGCGGGCGGGGGAAATCCCCGCGCGCCAAAGTCTCAGCAGCAGGTGAGTGCGTCCGGCACGAACTGAGGCGGAGCGCACGAGGGGAGGAGGAGGAGGAAAGATGGGAGGTGCGAGCGTGCCATGGGAGGGCGGTCCGCCGCGGAGGCAGCCCCACTCGACGGGTCTCTCGCTTTTCAAAGCGTTACTTTCGGCCTCTGAGCTCCCTCGGAGCAGTCTTGCGCCTTTCCAGCTCAGCCTGGACCTTCCGACGAAGACGGGTAAGTGATCCTCTGGCCCGAGGGGGGATTCCGCCGCTCGGAGACTTCCTCCCTCGTGGAAAAAGGGAGCGATTCCCCTTTGGCTCGAAGCTCTTCGACTGGCTCTTTCGCAAAGAAGGAAGCGGGCGCAGGCATTCCTCTTGGACACGGGCTCTTCCCCCCCCCCACAGCCCCCTGCTTCCGGTCCTGAGAGGGTCGTGTGGACGGGTTGAGCATCTTTCTCCTCTCCGCCTTCCTTCGGAGGTGCGGTAGAGTCACCCTCCGCTCCCCCCCTCAGCCTGCGGTCCATCCCTGAGTAACTCGAGTTCCTCCTTCGGAAGAGCGACTTTGACACCCGCCTCTCGCCTTGGGTTGGGTGGCAGACTTTATGAAAGAAGCTCCGAGGAGCTGCCCTTTTCCTCCTTCCTGCTTTCCTCTTTGCGCTCTCAGGGAATCCGTAATGGGGCAAAGCGCGGCTGAGTTTAGCAGGACCGGCTGGCGGGGCTTTCATAACTTCTGGTCAGAGCAGAGCTCCTGTGTGCAACATCTGTTGGAGAACTAACTCCGCCGGGACTTCCTTGTTTTAAGAGACTCCATGTTTTCTTGAAATACTTTACTACATTTCTGAAAATTGAGCTTCTGTCTTACTCAGAAATAGGAGGTTGATGGGTTGATAAGGCATCATCTTTAGCTAGTTGATCTACGTAGCACGACTATTGTTGCAATTTATCCATCCTTTCACGTTCTTCCCTACATTGTCAAAGAGTCTTTGGGGGGAAAAACAAAAGCCAAGAAGCCGTGAACAAATGGAGCTTTGGAATGGGAAACCTGAGGCTACTGTATTCAGAAAACATTTGCAAAAGCTGTTGTCCTGCAAAACCAGAAATGTGATGTTAGCAAGTGGTCTGCTCACCTGAAAGGATAAGTGTGCTGAAAATATCATGGCAACATTTTAACAAGGGATCAAGTGTAATACTGCTATCCAATAGAAATATTCAGCATGTGTGTGTTTGCCTAACTCTTTTAACAATGCTGCTCTGAATGGAAAGTTGACAGTGGTTGACAAATTATGTTGACAGAAAGTTGTTGACAGGTTTTATGAAATATGCCTTGCGATCTTCATTTACTTTGTGCAGTGATCAGTTGGCTCACAACTGCTCACACCCTAATTTCTGCATCTAGAAGCAGCAAGCTGAGTGGTTTAGTGTTTAGGAAGTTGGGGATTTTCCCACTGTAGGCTGACTGGAGTGGGGTTCAGAAGTGGTCAGTAATTGTTTAGCTTGAGGCAGAGGGATGTTTGCTTTCCTGTTTAGTGAATGGATTAGTTTGATTGCATTAGTCATCTCAAAGTATTTGCCGTGTAAGTATGTTTCTGTCGTATATCTGTTATCTGCTTGTGAACCTTAATCTTTAATAGTGGGTGGAATAATGAATTGGAACTTTTTCAGTGTTTCATGTGATAAAAAGTTAGTCAGCTGCCTTATGCTGAAGCAAAACATTTTTAAAAAAATTTAGCCACTGGGGTTGCTGTCAATAACACTTTCTTAATTTTTTGTTTTGTTTAGAGTATTTCATATGCCTAAAATATAACTTCTGGCCTAGCACCTACTATCTAGGTAGTAGAAAATTGTTAAATAAATAAAGTTTAGGAACATTCCTAGAAATTAAAATGTTGAGTCAGCTGACTACAGAGCATGACTAATTTGGCATGCTAGTAAGTACACAGTAAATACCAATGGTGTCAGAGAATTTAAATTTTTTAACTATATTTCTAAAATTTAAAACTGGAACCTAAGAAGGTTGGAAAGCTCCAATCTACATAAATGTCTACTCTGATTGGAGGTATCTTGTTACTTAACTCACCAAGGACTGATTTTTTCTACATGGTTGCATTACTGATATTAGTGGGAAATTTCCTTGTCATTGCAAATTTGTATATTTTGGGGGTGAATGTTTATATCAAATAAATTTCAAATTGTGCAATATTGAACATACTCTACTACCCTGTTTCTCCAAAAACACGACCCACCCCAATAATAAGTCCAGTCCTAATTTTGAGGGATGGGTCTAATATTACTATATTATTATTATATTTCCTTAAATTGTTTGTAGTTGGTTTTTTTAAAAAATGCATCAAACAATTTCTTGTTGCTCCTAGTCACAGTACCATTTTTGAACAAAAAAAATAAATTTTATATAAGGGACTATTGGTTTTAATCTAGTCTTGAGATGTAAAATTGAGATATTAATTGCAATAAGTATAACAAGCTATGTGTAAAGAATATAAAGGGAGAAGCTAATAATTTAATTCATAGGAGTCTGAGAATATTGTAAATTGGTGCAATTTGTTTGTTCTCAAATTAAATGTAATTGTAGATCTTCAGAACTCTAGAGGGGCTAAGGGGAGAGTAAAACATTATGTGAAACAGGAGAATTATTTATCCTTTGGCTTCAGTCCTATGTACACTTTCCTGATAGTAATCTCTATTGCATCTGGGGGATCTTAGAAGTAAGTAAACATATAAGTACTTCATTGTTCATGTATTCATTGTACAGCATAGTATGATAAGTGTGTTTTCAGTGCTCCTTAAAAGGATAAAAACACACCGGATCCTTGGACAATTCATTAGCGTTTAGTCAAATCTATTTGTTTTATAGAATGTTATAGAGATAAAATAGTGGGGTATATATGTGCATGGAAAAAATATAGGTGAGTGGATTTGGAGATATAAGAATTCTAAAGTCATATTTAACTCAGATGTTTATATAGTAGAATGCTCAGATGTTTATATAGTAGAACGTTCATGAAAGCTTCTGACCACAACCAAATCTGGTTCCGACCAAAAAATGCACTTTTTGTTTTTTGCAGCAGATTTCCCCTTCTGCGCCACTTTTTTTGTAAGCGCCAAATTTCCAAAATTAGATTCGGGTCACTACCAAATCGGGTTGCAACCAAGGTTATGGAACAAATTATGGTCGTGACCAGAGGTTCTACTGTATAGTGATTCATCAATTTTACAAGTTTAAGAATGCTGAATAGCAGTGTACTATTTAGTGAATAGTGTTTTTTTTTTATTTTGGAGCAATCAAATTGCTCTCAATGATACTAATGCGAAACTATGAGATTTTTGTTTATTAAACATTTAATTTTGATATCTCCTAGTGTATTAGTATGTTTTAACATATTAACTGTGCCTTGGTTGTTTGCTGTGCTAAAATAACACACTTTCGGTAGAATGTGAACTCCACAGTGAATTAAGCGAGCACATATGTAAATGTTATCCATTGATTTGGATAAATTCCTGTTGCTGAGGATGTAGATGAGATTCCTGAATAAATTCAGTCACTTGTTTCTTCATCCTTGCTCACCTTGGTTTGTTATTGCTAATAAGGAAGGGGTAGCCAATGAGATCCAACGAGACTATGAGCTCCCGTAAGAATTGTCATTACCTTCCTCTTTAAACAAGACATTAATTGAGGCATTTAGGCACACACTAAATTTAGCTTTATGTCTGGATTTGATAACTTTGAGGGACGATATTCACAGAGAGAGAGAGAGAGACGGAGAGACGGAGAGAGAGAGAGAGATGGTATGTACTTGAGTTGTATGGCTTGATACTTTCATGGAATCATTCTGAATTAATTGTCTGTTTTAGGATGTAAACACTTTTTTTCAGGAGTTTGGCTAGCAATTTGCCAACATATTGCTGGAAATACTCAATTGTGGCAGTTTTGTTTTAAAATCTTACATGACTCTGTTTTATCTCTCATACCATCTTTCTGAAATTGTAGGAGATGTCCCTCTAACTTGACTGAGTAAGGAATGTTTTGAATAGAATCTATGCTAGACAGTAGACTGGATTATGCTGTGGTAAAATAAATGAAATAGCAAAATGAGAATCTTGTTTTTAGGAAAAGTTTTGCTCATAAGAGTAAGTACATATGTAGAATAAGATACATTCTTCCTGAAGGACTGGCTCTACAATTTGTGGTTATTTCTGAATCCATATATATCTTTGGGACACATATTAACACAGCCTTGATGATTCATTATCAATTTAAACATTTGTGACCAGTTCTAGATAGGGATGGACTGATGCTAATTAAACATGATCTAGTATCACTGTACATAAATTGTCCTTAGTTAATTTAGTTAATTTAACTAAATTTAGTTAAGAGCTGTTGTGGCACAGTGGTTAGAATGCAATACTGCAGGCTAATTCTGCTGACTGCCGATTGCCTGCAGTTCGAATCCCACCAGCTCAAGGTTGACTCAATCTTCCATCCTGCCGAGGTCAATAAAATGAGGACCCAAATTGTTGAGGTTTACTGACTCTGTAAACTGCTTAGAGAGGGCTGTGAAACACTGTGAAGCAGTATCTAAGTCTAAGTGCTTGCTAGTTTATTCACTGAGGAAAAATAACAGTGCATTGTCTGATGTTTTCATTGCTAGACAACTTGTAGACATAGTACCACATGGTGATTCTGATCCCTTAATACCATGAGGCAAAGGTATCTATATTTGGATTCTTAACACAGTACCTGAGGATGCTAATACCCTTACAAACATCTCCTTTGATGTCCACCAGATCCATCCTGCAGTTGATTTTATTATTCAATTCTTTTAATAAAAAAGCATGTCCTCAAGCATAGTTATGAGCTCACATAACATCTGAAGGTACTCTTAGTGTTCATTTTATAAATGTGCTTATCTACTCTGAAAAAAAAGGGAAAATTAAAAGAGATGATAGAAAGCAAATTCACAAAGTGCTTTCTGATCAAATAGATAAATGTGATGCTCAATTTGTGGCTACAGTGCATTCAGAATTCCTAATCTGTATCAATATAGTACAAAGATGCCGGAGACAAATTGCTATGTAGATACTATATGTCTTGAAAAAGCCTATGTTTTAGTTGAGAGAAAGCTAAGGAAAACTCATGGAAAGGTCATAAAATATGGGTATATAGTGGTATGGAAAAAACTACATCTAAGGAGACAATGAAAAATGTTTTAAGAAATAAGTCAAGGATATACAATCTCTCATTAATTGTTCAGGGTATTTATCAGTATGTGTATCCTTAAGAGGTTGGAGATAATGTTTATCAATGTGTATGTTCTTTTGATTGCAGACAATGCCATATTGTTGACTGAGAATTGAATTGATTTGCAGTGAATGTTAAATTGTGTGACACAGCAAAAAATATGGATCTGAAAAATTTAATTATTAAAAAATAAAGATGTGTTTGACAGGGAAATAGAATGAATGATGTTATCCTGGTAGGTGTCAGATAATATATGGTCTTTTGCAAAGATTTGTTTTCATTTTTTTTATTTTAGGTAGACAAGCACAAAAATATCACAACATAATATAAGTAAAAAGTATATATAAATGTGATAAACAACTAGCTACATGTAAGTCCTTTAACATGTCACTAAATCTAGATCATACAGAAATGAACGTTCTAAGTTCTAACTGATTTTCACAGTATAAAGTGATTTCGAAATACTAACAGAGCATGTTTTTTCTTCAATCTATTTGCAAGAAAAGAATGTTTTTTCTGAATATATAAAAATGATGGTTTGTAAGAGCATGCTTCTGTTCTCTTTAGATATGTATATATCACAAGAAACCTATAAGTTAAGTTGAATATATGAGCCACTGTGTAGATGTAGTGGAAGCAAGGATAATTTGTCAAGACAGAATGATATAACAAGTGGTGTTGGCATAAACTAGACTTAATTATATTTTGCTTTCCGTGTTGCTTACTAAAAAAGGAATAGTATTGATGAATGAATGGGGTTTTTCCTTTTTTTTTCCATTTTGGGGTTCACATTTTTTAAGAGATGCGCCCTCCTATATTTGGTTTTTAAATCATTAAGGTGAGTAGACATGCAAGAATTATTGTAAGATTGACATGATAGTACATGTAATCTAGTTGGATGGTTTCTGATAAACTAACTCTGTCATAGGTTACTGTCAATGAACCAGCCACAGTTATTTTTGTGCAAATGCAGGGCTATTCAAATTGTTGAATAACAATTCTTTGGGCCCAAGAAGTCCAGCTAGAGTTTATGAACTAAGGCTCATAGTTATATTGAGATACAGATTCAAATAGCAAGAAGAAACAGAAATCAACAAAATAATGTTTTTGAAGTGATTTTTCTTGTAGCAACTATATACAGCAATAGTAATAAATTAAGAAGTATAGATTAATTCTAAAACATGAAGAAAGCAGAAAATAGTGTTGAGTAAATAGTGCTCCTTTTTCTACAGTTAATCCAATTTAAAGTGGGAGGAATACAGAAATTTATAGATCCATCATTTTTGCTTAATTAGTTGGGCAGTAATTTCCTAAAATAGTGTTGTTGTTATTTTAAGAATAAAAACAACACTCATAGTTAGATTGCCATGTTAGCAGAAGCAGCCCTGCCCAGGAGAAGATTGTGTATATAATGTGAATTGTATCATATATCACTTTAATGAGAGAGCAAAGATAGGCTATTTGCACACAGTACTAGAGAGCTGGAAAATTACAGGAAAAAAACTTATTTTTATTGCTTTATTGCAAGAAAAAAAGATGATACAAACATTAACCAAACAAATAGAAAAATAAAGAAAAAGAAGACAGAAACGTATATAGAGAAAACTGCTCAGTTTTGAAGCATTTTATTAAACCAAATATCCAAATGGAATACTATTGATCAGACTTTTCATTACGCTTATAAAGAGCCAGTTCAGATCATCAATCCAAGACTGAAAATCCAGAGTAATACTTTTCAATCAAAGAAGAAGCATTCTTTTTGCTGCACCCTAAATGCCTAATTCTTCATATAGATAAACTCAATGTTTGGTATATACTCCAAAATTATGTTAATGCCTGTTAGCAATATTACTGTTACTAAAGTTAATCAAAGTAGGCATCATCTACTTACATTTTCCAAAAGCCCTTTAATAATGTCCTTTATCAGGGACTTCTCAGTAAGCTTAAGAGCCGTGGAATGAAAGGGCAGATCCTCTTATAGGGAAGCAACTGGCTAAAGGGATATATTAGTGGGGTTCTCCAGAGTTCCGTTCTAGCCTTCCTTCCTTCCTTCCTTCCTTCCTTCCTTCCTTCCTTCCTTCCTTCCTTCCTTCCTTCCTTCCTTCCT
>JANHFL010002287.1:150046-160227 GCA_032468155.1 Oxyrhabdium leporinum
AGGAGGAGGAGGAGGAGGAGGAGGAGGAGGAGGAGGAGGAGGAGAGAGGAGTACAAGGACTTTGGGGTCCTTGGTGCTCTCTGAACTTGGTTATTTTCTGGCAGATGTTTCTTGATCCAACTAGGGAACATCATCAGCGTCTGAAAGGGAATGGAGTTGCTTCCAGCACTGATGATGTTACCTAGTTGGGTCATAGAATGTGGTGCCAGCAGTTTCATTGGTTATATTCCCATAATGCATTTAACCTGGTTACCAAATTAATCCATTTTCTGGGCTGGGATTTGACATGGAACCATAAACTCCTCTCCCAATTAAATTTTGCTAATTTACTATGGTGTCCCTGGGTGGCTTAGCATTAACCAAGCTTAGCATTTTGGACAAATGGGGTGACTAGCATTGTCCACAGAACCTGGTCAGCGGTTTGTATAAAAACAAACCATGAGAAACGAAAGTTCTCCACCTAATTAGCTTTCCTTCAAAGACCATTAAAAAGCCCCCCCCCCTCCCCTGGTCTTCTCCATCATGCTCATTTGCTGCACTTCTGATTGTGGGGAATAAAAGGCTTTCCCTCACCAAAGTATTTGGAGTTCCTGCAAATTCCAAGCTCAACAACTGGAGGAAAGGAAAGGAAAGGAAAGGAAAGGGAAGGAAAGGGAAGGGAAGGGAAGGGAAGGAAAGGAAAGGAAAGGAAAAAGAAGAAAAAAAAGTCCAGCAGTCACTATAAAACCTTATGATGTTCCTGGGCAACTCTCCTGCAAATCTTGCTAGGCTTCAGCCTCATCTTGCCCAAATATTTCTAGCTACAATTTATACTATATTATATCATGTTTATAGAAAGCCAGTTTGATATAATTGTTAAGGCATCAAGCTAGAAATTAGAAGACTGTGAGTTCTAATTCTGCTTTAAGCACAAAACCAACTGTTTGACCTTGGGCTAGTCACTTTCTCTCAGTCCTAATTAGGAGCAAATAGCAAACCACTTCTGAAAATCCTGCCAAGAAAAGTGCAGGAACATGTCCAGGTAGTTGCCAGGAATCAACACTGATTCAAAGGGACACATACAACATTATATTTATAAATAATCTGGCAGCGGGTGTGACTACATGTTTACAAATCTGTTTAGAGTGGGAAAACAATAAAAGACAGTGAACAGCTCTGAAGTGATCTCTGCACATTAAGTGAGTGGGGGATCAAAATGGAAGATGTCATTCAGTGTGAGCAAATGTAAATGATGCACATTAGCACCAAAAAGTCTAACTAATCATGCAACTAATGGGATCAAAGTGAGCAATGACTAATGAGAAAAGAGAATAAGGGTTAACAATTTAATGAAGGTGTCAACACATTGTTCATCCAATACAAAAATGGCCAAAAGCATGTTCAAAATAATAAGAAATGTATTGCAAATAGAGTTGCATATATCATAATGGCCTTATATGTATATCTTTGGTGCAACCTCTTCTAAAATGTTGTATGCAGTTCTGGTCACTGAATCTCAGAAAGGATATAGTAGAGGTAGAGAAGGTTCAGAGGAGGGCAACTAAAATGATCAAAGATATGAATCACCTTCCCTATAAGAATAGGTTGTGCATCTGGATGTTTTTAATTTACAAAGGACGCAAATAAGAGGGGATATGGCTGAGATGCAAAAAATGATTCATGGTGTGGATAAAGTGGACAAGGAGAAGCTTATTTTCTTTTCCAAGACAACAGAACCAGAGGTCACCCAATGAAGTTGAAGTTGGAAAAGACAGAAAAGGGATTTCCTCCCCCTCCCCAACATATAATTAAACTTTGGGAGTTATTATAATGATATGTAATGTCGGCTATCCATTTGGCTGACTTCCAAAAAGGTCAGACCATTTTATGGAAGTTATGAGAAGACTAACAGACAATAGCTATTAGTCTTCATGGCAGCATGCCTGTTTCTGAAGGCTCAGTTTTATGTGCAATTGATTGGTCATTGTGAGACCAGACTATGTGGGGCAGGGTCTGATCTATCAGAGCATTGCATCTGATCCATTCCTTAAACAATTTTCAGAAAGGAACTGTCCAACAGTATGGGTATTTCGTATGGAAAAGATACAACCCTTAATGCTTGAAATAAAAAAGAATTGTGGCTTTAAAAAGTACAAACCTTTCCCATGATGTCAGAGATATCAGATAACAACTTTCTAATTATGTCCATAATGGCTTTTTAACTTGATCACTTAAATTCCATGAAGAAATACAAGTCCAGGTATATGTCCAGGAATAAAAATGAAAATCAGGGAACTAAAAATCCTTGTGATCATTATAATTAGATAAAGAAAGTACATAGGCTTGTGCCTTCTATTAAAAAACTCAATAATTTATCAATGTACTTTAGTATTTTAAATGTATTTGGGGTAAAATTCCTTTTTTTACAACATTTACCTTTCTCCATAAATCCTCTGAGTTCGATCACCTGCTTATATGAATGTTAAAAAAAATGGTAAAATCCTAATTTTTCACAAATTTTGTTACTTACATTGGTATCTCTAGGAAGTATACCGAACACCAATTAATTGATTAACCAGTTTATCGAGCTATTGTATTACATCAGTGCATTTGATATATAGCATGTCAATGAGACAATACAGCTTGTCCTTGATTTATGCCCACAATTGAGCCCAAAATTTATGTTGCTAAATAAGTTGTTAATTAGAGAGCCCCACATTAATTCAGGTAATAACAAAATATGGGAGAGTTGCAGAGTATGACTATGAAATTCTTTCCAGATCCTTAATAGCAGCTGTACCAAATCAGGGATAATAGGTTGCTAAGTGAATCTGGCTTTCCATTGACTTTGCTTATCAGAAGTTTGCAAAAGCTGATCACGTGACCCAGGTTACTTCAGCCATCATAAACATGGATCAGTTGCCAAGTGTCTGAATTTTAATCATGTGGTTACAGGGATACTTCAAAGGCTGTAAATGTGAAAAACAGCCATATGTCACTTTTTTTCAGTGCCGTTGTAACTAAATGAAGTGTTGTAAGATGAGAACTATCTCTATTGTCTCCATGGAAGAAAAGAGAAAGAGCACCCCTGAAGATTTGCATGGGATATTTTAATAGATGGAGAGAACTCCATTGATAAACATCTTACTGAAGGATTAGAGTGCCCCACATTAATTCAGTTAATATCAAAACAGGGGACAGTTTCAGAGTGTGACTGCTGGAATTCTTTCCAACCCCTTAATAGCAGATCCACCAAATAAGGAATAAGAGGGGCTTATAATGCAACAACTGGCAGTATTTCAAGCCACTGCCCAGTTGCTTCTCTCATAGAATGTATTGGTGATTATCTTTTTTTCTGGAATAGTTTTCTGTGATCCAGTTTTTAACCAAATTTCTTCTGCCGGTTTCTTCCTCTTCCTTCTCATATCAAATTTGGTCTGTTCCATTCTGCTTGGGGAGAGTTACCCTGTTGACAGATGACTGGAAGGACAGTTTCCAAACGGTCATTGCATAATTTCTAACATTTGATTAGGTTAAAAAGGCTAAAAATGGGGGGAAATCCATATTTGGCCAAGATTTGCTCCTAAACTTTCTACTGTGCTACATCAAAGACCTTTTCCATATTCAATAACCCACCACTGCCAATTTAAAAATTTTTCTGATTGTTTATCTAAAATATCACTTAAGCAGCAGCAAGTTTAAAACAAACTCTATTTTATAATTGACTATAAAATGTATTTAGGAATTTGTCCATTTGTTTATAATAATGTACATTTCTAGTTCATTTTCTGCAGATGTCTATTGCACAATACAATAAAAGATTCCTCAGCATATTAATGCCTGTTAGCCAAAGTTTCTGTAACATATCTGAAGAGAATTAATATAAATTTAAAAGGCTGTTTAAAAATAAAATATGCTTAAAGTTCCTTCAGTGATATCTAACTGTAAAACTCAAAATATTGAAAAGTTGTTTTTTTTTAAGTTTTGTCTTGCGAGCCACTAAGTGCCAAAAAGGAAAGGAAACTGTAAGGTTTATGTTATGAAAGATGATACTGCTGACTTATAGTGTAAAAATGTGTGAATGTATATTTAAATACAACAATAATATTAGAAGTGGCTTTAGGCATTCATCTCAATGCATAAAGAGTCTCAAATTAGATGAAAAATAGGGGTATGCAACATTAATGTGATTTGTCTCAGTGAGTTGAGGAAGCGATTTGTTTTGCCTGAGATTGCCAAAAACTCTTCACAGCGGTTCCTTTAGACAGAGAAGGCTACAGACTCACAGAAGCTGCTTTCTTTATTTCCAGCAGCTGATTGGAAGCCTCAGAAAAGATTTCTGTCCAAGTGCCAAAGGCATCTTCATGGTATGAAAATATCAAAGGCTTCAGAAATGTGGTGATCCAGCTGCCTCATTGTGCTTTTAGAAGCAACAGGGCAGTGTTGTCTCTCAAAGCAGGTCTTGATGCTTTGTGTGAAATTTCATCGAGGCAAAGCATGGGTCTGAAGCTGTATCTAACTCCAGTAGAAAACGGGTTGTACTGGTTCCCTGCTTGTTTCTGCCCAGCTTTCAAGCAATCAGGTGAAGCTCCAAATGAGACTCGATACTCCTGTTTGTACAAATGCAAGTACGACAACCTTTATGATCTGAGACTCTGCTTCATTAGGATCCTGCATTGCACAGTTATACTCAAGCTGAAGTATAACTTACCTTTGACCAGTCATTTATTAGATATGAAATCTTTCACTTTCATGAAAGCAAGATAGGAATCCCCTTTGATTCGCTAAATTCCTTTCTATCACCTGATTCTTAAAATCAGAAGGCATCGTAGACTCACTGTCTAAAGTGCAAGTTCACATTCATTTTCTCTACATTTATAACTTTAGTTTACATGTGATTTTCAAATAATTTAAAGGAATCACGCATCATCATCTAACCTGATTAGCTGAGCTGCTGCTGTTCCATTTTACCTATTCATCCTGCAAATCTTCTTAGGTGGTTGCTATGACTTTTGACGTTTGAAGAAAGAAGTCCACTGTAGTGCTTTGTTTCACTTAGGATAAAAAGAAGCACGAAAAGAATGCTTGGTAATGACATTTAAGTGGTAGGATTTCAAATGGAATACTCTTTTAAAAAGAATATAGAGAAATACTACATATAATATTCAGAAGTAGGAGAAAGCCTCCAGCTCTAAAAATGATCAAGTTTTAATTTTACGAGGGATTTTTGAAATAACACACAGAGAAAAAACTAGTCTACCAGCTAAAAACAATGCACGAAACTGGTAAATTGATACTATATAGTATCTGACATAAAAACTTTTGTCAAATCAGCCAGATCATGTCAATAATAGTTACTGACTTCACAGTAAGTCATTGTGGGTAGAAAACCTTTGGACATGATCATTATAAATAAGCACCTTCAAGCTTAAGACTTTTGGAAAAATATGACTGGATATTCCAGAACTTTCTTTAGAGGTCTGCATGTATGATAGAATCAGCTTCTAAGTGCAAGAGACCAGTCCTATTCAAACATGGCTGTGGTTGAACGGATGTATTCTCATTGAAGTGTTCCTGGCTCCAATAATTCAAATGTTTGAAAACAACTTTTTAAAGTTACTTATTTAATGGAAAATAGGGTAATGTTTCATTTATAATTTAATTAAATGGCACACTTTTTTTCAAAAAGTTGCTTCCTTATATCAATTATACTAATATTTATGATTAAACATGGCACTTAATAATAGGTTTGCTCTAACTCTGACTAATGTTGAATTGTAAGAGTGACCAAAGACTTAATCAAAGTCTTGGTAATAAATTATGAAAGAGTCATTCCTCAATCTCACCTACATTTCAGGTATATACAAAGAGATAACCTCTTTCACATTATGCCAACCATTTAAACATTTACGCATATTCCAGTATACTGATAGTATACTGGTGCCAAGAGTATTAATGGTGCCATCTGCAATTTGCTTTCCCATTTATGCATTAAATGACTGATTTTTCCCCAAACTCAGAAATAGAGCATGTCCTCAGAAAGAGAACAGTCCAAATTAGTAGATTTTTCCCCTC
Organism: Oxyrhabdium leporinum; assembly: GCA_032468155.1. NCBI lineage: Eukaryota > Metazoa > Chordata > Lepidosauria > Squamata > Cyclocoridae > Oxyrhabdium > Oxyrhabdium leporinum. The sequence goes on from JANHFL010002287.1 coordinate 156,101, forward strand.
TCCCATTTTTTTTCATTGATAGCATAATGCAAATACTGAAAATGTCCTGGTAATTAAACCTGTCAATTCTTTTCTTTTTGCTGTACTGCAAGTATGAGATGATAAGTCTCATTCCATAAGAATTCTAGTATGATGAATAAAGGCAAATATACATGTTCCAGGATAATGTTGCAGGATGACCCAGATTGGATCCTAAAATTCTAATATGTCTACACCTTGCACTGGTTAGTTGGGTAATCTTTTCTGATACATTACTGAGTGCACTATCACTTCTCTGCCTCCCTGCATTGTTACGATCGTACGGATACTGCATAAGGAGGAATAATTTCTAAGCTGTATTCTGTCTCTTTCTTGTTAAATCAGGTTCAACATCTAATCTTCAAATATCCACATGAAATAGCACACTTCTCTCAAGGAAGGATGGCCTCTGGTCCCCAGTGGAAATGTTTTGCTTTCTTTTTGCTTGCAACATTTATGTTAGCTATGCAGTAGCATTTCTCAGGATAATGTAAGAATATTGTGAAAATAATAATAATAGAAATAGAGGGATTTTTTTAGGGAGATTAGGTGCCTTCATATGTGATAGCTATGCATAATTGGATTTTAAAAATATATTTTTCTTGAAAGGAAAAATCAATAGTCATTGACTTGTGTTTAACTTAATATTTACTTTTAAATTAAAAAGGAGGGAAAGAGAAGGAAAACAATTAAAGTTAGGCTAAAAATATTCGTGACCTAAGATCTTCCCAATGAACATTAACAATAAATGATGATTTATTGCTATTAAATACTATTGATCTATGTTTATCTGGTATTTAATGTTTTAGTTTCATTACTTGGGGCCTCCAGCACAGCTTAAGTATTTAATCATTTATTTATTAAGGTGGTAAAACTTCTGGAACAAAATTATTCTGGAAAATAAAGTGGTACCTAAAATTGTGACTAGTTAATGAATGATTATGATGACAACTGGATTGAAATGAGAAATTTTCTCCACCCTGCCCATGTATGTGGCAACTGAGACAAAGGCAATTGAGACATGGGAAAGCAGCTTGTTAAAATAACGTGATAAGGAAGCTTGTGAACAAAATATATGTAATTTATACATATAAGGGAAAGATGTCAACAAACTGTCAGAGTGCATTGGGCTACTTGGAATATTAAAGTACAGTTTCACCAACCTTCTGTGTCTACACAGACAACATATCAGGTTAAGTTCAATAAGTTAAATTTCTTAATTGGCCTAATGTATTAATGGCTGTTGACATGTTGTATATATAACACGGGTAGTACTCAATTTATGATCACAACTGAACTGAAAATTTATGTTGCCAAGTGAGAAATTTGTTAAGTGAGTTTTGTCCCATTTTACAACTTTTCTTGCCACATTTGTTAAGTGAATCACTACAGTTGTTAAATTTGTAACACGGATGTTAAGTAAATCTGGTTTACCCATTGACTTTGCTTTTCAGAAAGTTGCAAACGGTGATCATATGCAACCGGGACACTGCAACCATCATAAATGTGAGTCAGTTGTCAAGCTTCCAAGTGTAAATCACGTGACCATGCAGATGCTGTAACGGTCATAAGTGTGAAAAATGGTCATAAGTCACTTTTTTCATTACCGTTGCAACTTCGAAAGGTCACGAAGTGAAGTGCTGTAAGTTGAGGACTACCTGTATACCAAAGGTGGCAAAATCAGACCTTGAAATGATCTTTAATAATCTTTCCTATGTATGGAAAAATTGAGGCCTCAACATGTGGAAAACTATGGGTTTAGCTTAAAAAAAGAGAAAAGGATGATGGAGCCAAAAGAAAAATTTAAATTGGTTAATAATGCAAATATCCACCTATTTAACATATATGTTTACTGTACAGTTAGTCCTCAACGTATGACCACAATTGAACCCAAAATTGATTTTGCTAAGTGAGACATTTGTTAAGTGAGTTTTGCCTCATTTTACGATCTTTCTTGCCACAGTTGTTAAGTGAATCATTGCAGTTGTTAAGTTAGCACAGTCGTTAAGTGAATCTGGCTTCCCTATTGACTTTGTTTGTCAGAAGGTCGCAAAAGGAGATCATGTGATCCCGGGAAACTGCAAAGATCATACATATGAATCAGTTGCCAAGTGTCCGAATTTTGATCACATGACCATGGGGATGCTGCAATGGTCAAAAGTGTGAAGAATGGTCATAAGTCACTTTTTTCAGTAAGGTTATAACTTTCAACAGTCACTAAATGAACTGTTGTAAGTTGAGGACTACCTGTATTCATTATTCATTATAGTGAATGATGTTTCATTATAGTGAATAACCAATGCGTCTAGAGCCGGGATGTCAAACTCACGTCATCATGGTGACGTCACATGACGTATTGGGACTTTTTTCCCCTTTGCTAAAACAGGTGTGGCGTGGCCAGCATGTGATGCATCTGGCCTGTGGGCCACAAGTTTGACACCTAAAGGATGGCAGTCTAAGAAATGTTCCACTGCAGATATCTTGACTTACAATGAGTCACTGACTGGCCAATCTACATTCAAATGGAGCTACCTGTGGGGTATTTATAGTTCCAAATGTTGCCTCCCCCATCACATAACTGCATGCCGGGAGCTCAGCAGTCAGCCATATTTATGGCTGCAGCATCCTGTGATCACGTGATCCATTTTGTAAGTTTTGTCAAAAACTGGCATTTACTTCCATAGTGAAGCATTGGTTTGTTTAATGACCACCACAAAAAGAATCATAAAATCAGGTTGATCATGTGACCTGCCTGCTTTACCACCATCAGTAGTTACGACCATGTTGGGCAGGTTCTATTATGGCCATAACTTGAGGACTACCTGTAGTATTTTATTGTTAATTTGAGAATAAACTAACAGTAATCAGAATGATCAATAAGAACAAAGACATGATCATGGAACATGTGAAAAGTTCAGGATTTATGCAATCCGCAACAATACAGAAGAGGAGAGGAATAGTGATGGAAGAAATGGAAAAACTGCTCAGCATGTGAATTGAATATTTTTCCCTTTGGAAATCCTCTTGTCTATTAGGGATTGAAAATGCCAGGAGTCTCTTTGAGCAATGTAGCTGGGATATTGATTTTTAAGCCAATCTAACCTAGTATCCAACCCCACAGTCCACAGATTTTTCAAGTGGACATGTGCCAACTTGTCTTCCCCCAATTCTAATTCTGAATTTTGCCAGGCCTTCCTTCACGTTGGCCAGGTGCAAACTACATTTCCCACCACAGTCTGGCAACAGTAGTATAAAACATATTTCTTCATCTGCCCATGTGGAGATGGTTCTGTGGAATCCCTAAGCCTCATGCTCCTTTGTGGGTCTCTTTACAGAAGATATATCGCTAATATATATCTTCTGAGATTCCCGGTAAAGAGACCCACAAGGGAACATGAGGCTTAGGGATTCCACGGAATATATATATATTCCATTTTAAAGAACTACTCTGGAAAAATGCACTATGCTTTTGTGTCACTTCTATTTCACTAGGACCCTGACAATCTTTCCAGCTGGCCAAACTTTTTGTCATTATTTGTTTTATCGAGCCTACCTACGACTAGAAGATTACATATTTTTGGTAATTACCATTGTTATCTGTATTATGGTTGTTATATAAACCCCTGTCCAATGCATTTCAGAATGAATAATTTATTTGATTATTTAAGAGGTAAAAGGTTAATTACTAAATTTAGTCCGTCCCCCCCACAGGACTACTATCACTGCATATTTACATTCCATCCCAAAATAATAAAGTTACAGTAATTCAAATTTTAAAGAATCATACGGTAGTTAAGAATTCTTGGGTAATCTGTAGATTTTTCACAGAATAAGATATAATTGCACATAGGCGAACATAATTCACCCCTTTTCTTCTGTAAGCATTGCAGTAAGAGATGTGACTTCCTGTTTTCAAGGCTCATTCTGGATCTAGTCATGGAGTCAGATTAAAATAACTATAAAACTATAAAAATCAGGTTTCTTTCAGAGTATTGTATTGGTGTTCTCTACATAGTTCTGGTTTACATATGATTTTTTTTTTTTTAAATAAGTTTTATTTTTATTTCTATACAAAATCTTCCATTACACGGTGTGTCGTCTGGGTACAA